>JAXCEF010000068.1:0-181837 GCA_037178605.1 Colletotrichum euphorbiae | reverse complement strand
TAATTAATTACTATAATAGGCCCCCTATATCTACTATTATAGCTATAGCTACTATATAGTTATTAACCTAATTAATGAGATTTTGCCTTTTCAAATTCCTCCACTAAATTACTACTAGGCTAGATCCTCTTAATAATATAATTAATAAGGTTTTTATTGAGGTTAAACTATTCAAGCTGGTCTTCCAGAAAGGCGACATAGTAGCGCTAGAGCGTATATCCCTTATAGTAGCAGAGAGCATACTACCTATTATTACTATAGTCGTTTTAGTGAGGCTTCTTTTTATATAAGTTTTACTAGCTACTAGCCTTATGCTTATAACCTCCTCCTTAATGTTAATGCTTATTATTATTATCTTTAGTATTATTATTATTAACCTCTACTATAGTAGGCCTAAATACGCCCCTCCTAGGCTTGCTCCTGAATGCGGTATCCGCAAGTTGCTGAATAGCTTCACGAGTAGCTAGGAGAATATTACTAGCCTTAAGCTTATTTTTATTAGCCTTCACGCCCATAAGAGCTTAATAACCTCCTATCCAGGCAGCTAGGGGAGAGCTACTTAAGACCCTATAGAAATTATTAAACTATAGGCTTAATTACTCTATTTGAGGGACTTTAGCTACTTAGCCTTTAAAGATAGCTATATCCTATTGCTTGACCTAAAGAGTGATTTCTTCTTATGTAGTAATGGTTTGATTTTTCCTATTTAAAAGGATATCTTTATACTTATATACTGCAGCCTTCTTTTAATTGATAGCTAAGCCACTAACTTAGGCCTAGAGCTTTAATATCTAAGTAGCGATATCCTCCTTAGCGAGATAGCAGGTCTTGAGGTATTAATAATAGATAGTATTAGATATCTAGTTCTGTATTGTAGCGATATTTCTAACGTACTTAGAGTAGACCTTCGTCTCCTCTATATATTAGGTTATTATAGTATTATAGAACTTTATCTCCTTCTCTTTAAAGTCATAAATAGCATCCTCTTTATTAGTAGGGGCTAAATTGTTTGCTATTTAAGTACTTAAGTAGGCCCTAATAATAAGCCTTATATCTAGAAGGTTAAGTTTTGTGACGGCATTACTAAGTGATGGCTTGTTGGTCTTGTTTAGATTAATTTAGTGCTATAATTTAACTCTAGAGGCGTAAGCCTCCAGCTAATTAATCTATAATATCTAATCCTTCAGACTATTTAGCTAGATCTTTATAATAGCCCTATTAGCAGAGGGCTTAGATATATTAGGAGGTATTATAGGCCTTCAGAGGGTAGCAAAGAGTAGGTTAGATCTACAAATATATAGTTAAAAATAGTTTAGGTGTAATTAAATGCATTATCTAGTTGCGATAGCTTTAAAATTAAGTAATAATATATATAAGACTCTTAATTATTAGACTTTTATATATCAATTAGGTCAAAATCGGTGTGTATATTTCGTGAGTTCTTTAGTATAAAGGTCTCCACTAAAATCTATACTAGATACAGGTACCTATAATGTAGCTACTAGTTGGGACGGATTTCCGGTTAAATCGGCATATACCTATCAGCATACGCCTAGTTTAATAACTTAAGTGCGGCTGCATTTAGAACCCTCGTTCTGAATGTCCTGTACCTTTTGCGCATTAGCGCAGTTAGGATACGTCTGGAGGGCATGCTGCACCCTATAGCCTTTTAGGCCTGCACGTAATAAGAAGATAAGGCTATATTTTATAACTATTACTTTATATACTATATATACTATATATATAGTATTTTTAAGATATAAAAGCTTCTCTAGTATAGTAATAGCTCTAATCTCAACCCTATTAAGAACGCGTAGCTATAGATAAAGCAATTCATAATAAAGAAGGGTGCGCCTAAGAGCTATAATAAGGCTATATAAGTATAGAAGGAGTGCTGGGAGTTACTTAACTAAGAAAAGATTTAGAACTAAATAGAGCGTATCCTAGATTATATTAAGCAGATTATTACTCTTAATAGCAGTAATAAATATAAGGAGGGCCGCTAGGCTAGCAGAGACTACCCGACAGCTTAAAATAACCCTTTAAGTACTATTCTTTCACCTATTTTAAAGTACTAATAGTAGCAAACAGCTCTAAATTAATAGTATTTATAAGTACTAATAAGGTTATAATATTAGTAATAATATCGCTTAGAGTTAGTACTAGCAGGGGACCCCTGCGGACCCCTGCTGGGTGACTGGGGGCGGGCTTAGCAGTTTGGGCACGAACTTTTAAAGCGCACCTCTGTACTAAGGGAGCATCACATGAAGACCAAAAAAAACATACAACACCGGGCATTCGCCGGTCGTCACCGACCCGACTACTACTCCGGCCCTCATTGGCTTATCTATGGGAGAGCGGACGGGATCCCGAGTTTTCCAATGGGTATGGTCGTATGTGACAGGCCTGGGGCATGGAGAAGTTCATATAGAATCTGCTAAGAAAGCATCGCAAAGACCAAAAGACATACAACACCGGGTATTCGCTGGTCGTCACCGACCCAACTACTAATCCAGCCCTCATTGGCTTATCTATGGGAGAGCGGACGGGATCCCGAGTTTTCCAATGGGTGTGGTCGTATGTGAAGGCATCGCCACTTCGTGAGACCTATGTTGCTATGCGTGAGTGAAGACGAGGACGCGTAAGAAGTTCAGAATCTCGAAACTGAGGGTCAAGGGTTCTACAGGGATCTGGTTCCAGGATCGGAGGGCATGGGAGGACGGTGGAGCTCATCTCGGGGTCGCGGGCTGATCGCTGGAGTTCGCCCCTGTTTCAAGTCAACAAAATATAATTAGCTATCCCCAGTCCCGAAGCTTCCCGCATGCTCACCTTGAAGCTCTGGTTGGACAACTGGCCCATAGTTGTGGGATGGTGGATGAAGATTGAAGAGGTTTGCTGGCAAGTAAGGATGGGTGGCTGCTACGAGTGAGTTGACGAGATGAAGAAAGTAAGTGAGTTTCGTTGGTTGTGAGCTGCAACGCAGCCCAGGAAAAAAAATCGCAATACCATTTACCGTTCTTTTGTTCCAAGAACACGAGACTACCATGACATCCGACATCGACTCGCATCATGCTGCGTTCTAAACAGGCCCCTGATGACCATAACATACAAACATACCTATGCAGAGTAGCAAAAAGAGAATCAGATATGAGAAATGAGAAACTGACTGAGGAGACGAGGCTCCCCCGTATGCTGTGAATGAAAAAAAGAGTATGACCCGTCGACGCGATAAATTCCTCCTCTTCCCGCGCACTCCGACGACGCGTTTCCGCCTGCCGTGATTAGCATGCAATAGTGGTCCTATGCCAAGAGTTGCCGCCGACTCCCATCGAATGATGCCAGATGTCCGAATTCAACACATAAGCAAACCAAAGATCAAAGATGACCGCCGACGCCCACCAACGCCATTGGTGTTATCCAACACCGTATGCAAATGCCGAGCTCAAATCTAGTCGTGACGCTCATCCCTGTCACTGTCGTCGCCGCTGTCGGTGAGGTCGACAGCCTTGGTGGCCTCGATTTCCGTCATCTCGCGCCACGTGCTCCAGCTCAGCATACCAAAGGCCACCATAATCATGACTCCACCCAACATGGCTGCAAAACTTAGAGGCTCACCCGTCCTGAACCAGTCCGTGAGTGCGACAATGAAGATTGTGAGTAAGCTAGCCACACTGGAAAGGACCGGACTTGTCAGACTGATCAAGACCAAGAAGCTGCCCGCGAAGGTGGCATTCATGATGACACTAGCGAGCAGCATCCAGGCGGTGTAACCTGTGGGCAGAGAGAACGTCTCAATGCCGGTCCAGTGCAAGATGGGTAATGGGACCCAAAGAACAGTGAGTGTGAAGGCGCCGATGCATGATCCAAACGTGTTGGCGAATATCATGCCACGGCCCGGGGCGACACCGTCGGGCGGGCATGCGAAACGCTTGTACAGCACCTCATACAGGCCATAGAGCACGGAACCGACGCCAATAACCAGATTACCAGTCAGACGCTCTCCAGCGGCCTTTTGGTGAACGGCGTCGTCCTCTCCGGGAGTCGTGTCGCCGTAAGCGACGATCAAAACGCCGGCAATGGCCACGAGCACAGCCAGTGACTTGTCCAGGCGCAAGGGCTCTTTGAGCAATGGGACCGAGAAGACATAGGCGAAGAAGGCCGAGCAGTTGTAAATCGCGGTCAGATCTGAGGGGGTCGTCATGTTGACGGCGATGTACCAGCTGAAGCCGGCAATTGTCAGAGCCGTTGTTACGAAGGCGGTAGTCTTGATGAGGTGGAATATCGGTGATATGCGGTTCTGCGGCCTGGGTCGCATCCAGTCCAGTGTCTGGTCTTGGACCATAATGGCGGTACTGTGAAGCAGCTCAGTATGACGGCGCCAGAAGGCCGACCATGGGACGTCGTGCTTCTGGATGCGAAGAATCAGCAACTGAGCGGGCCACAGCATGGACCAAGAGCCGTGGGTGAGATATAGCATGCAATATGCCTTATCCCAGCCCAGCTCTTGCTGGATGTATGCCGACAGCTCCGTCTGAATGACGAAGGAGAACAAGCTGAGAATGAGGAAGAAGGCGGCGTAGATGTACTTCTTGCGCGCATTCGCCTTGACGGTGGAGGGGGAATGCGCTCGCAGGGTCGAGCCGCGGGAGAAGGTCGGTCGGTTCGGGGTCAACAAGGGGCTTCCACCTCGGGAACGAGTGGAATAGCCATTTCTACCGCGATGATCGTCGTCGTGGAGGTCGTCGTCAGACTTGGGTTTAAGGAGAGGCTGGCCGGAGCGAGAGTCGTGGTTCCGCAGGAGGGCGGGTCGTCGGTGAGTGTCGCTCATGGCGACGTCTTCGTCGTCGTCGTCGTAGTCGTGTTTGAAGTATTCGTCGTCGCCGCTGCGCAAAGCATCAAATTCGGCCAGGCGCCTGTCGAGCCCGGGGCTCAATCCAGGGCTACTGGTTCCGCTGCCGATATAATCTGAGATGTTGGAATCGCATGTGGTCGCAGTTGGTAGGGCAGGCGAAGGATGACCGCGGTTATGAGGAAAATTGAGGGATCCGTCCGGCCCGGTGTTGAGTCTAGGAGGCATAAGAGGTAGATTTTGTAAAAGAGGGTAAGAAGGGAGAGGCAAGGGAACAGGAGGCTAATAGATAAGTAACAAAAGGCTAAAAGATAGGTAAGGTAAGGAGGGACTGAGAATGGGAGCTGCAAGAACAAGCAGAGACAGGCTCAGGCGTGAGTTGAGGGCGTCGGTTCAGTACGAGTGCATGCGAATCGAGTCGAGTCGAGTCGAGTCTGTAAGGTGAGGTCGGGTGCGTCGTTTGGCAGCTTCGGGATCGATAGGGAGGGACAGGATACCAGTTGGACAACATGCAGGTGCATCCACGACGGGGCAGGGCAGTGGAGACGTGGAATCCCCAAGCAGCGAAGTGGATACTTGGGAACTGGGCGTGCATAAAAGCCACACTGGATACGTCAACTGCGGGCAAGGTGTACATACCATACCTAGTATACATCGTCCCCTTGACAATGGAAGCAGGAATACCTTGAACGGAAGTATCGTCGGTGCCCTCTCTCTGCGCCGGGGACGCTCTGTCAGGTACGTAGCTTCATATTGGGCGCGCAGTCTGCATAGCTAATGGGTACATAATTCAGCCAACGGACTCTGCTGACTGCTAAGGAATGCCCTCAGTAAGCCCCGGGCCTTTATGGCTTTTGATAGGCCAGACCTACGTCGCCAAGACACTGGACGGCTAAGGTACCTTACCTACCTTAGACCAAAAGGCTGGGCGCCGGCCGGAAAAACGGGCGTCACGGTGTGTGAGGTGTGAGGTGGACGGTTCGCGCGGAAGGGCCTTCCTTCCTTCTTGAGTTGAGAGTCTGCCCGGTCTTCCGTCCTTCCTCCCTTCCACGTTGCGTGCCTTCCAGGTTTGGAGAGGTAGGTACTTTGGCAGGGTACTTACGTAGTGGTAAGGCAGGCAGGTTCTACATGGTGGCAGGTGCAATCAAGTCGTGTGTCACTGGTCTGTTCTGCCTGCCTCTTCGATCCCGCACAGGCAACTCGGTGCCCCCACAATTTGCACCACGCCGTGCTGTCTGTGCTTTTCATCGGTGCTGTCTGTCGGGTCTTTGGTCCCTAGGACCAACAACTCTATCTTGCCTTCGAGTCCACCGCCATCCATCCATAATCCAACGAGTCTAATCCAAGTGCTCACCCATCCTCAAGACTTCGAGAGTCTGAGATATCATCAGTCTCACCCTCACAACCCACGCACCACTCGTCCCTCGCACACAAACAACCTTTACGAAGGCGCCGGCCCGCTCGAGAATTACCGCTGTGACACGCAAACCATGCTTCTGTCTCTCCGCCGCACCCATAGCACTTTTAAAGCCAGACACACGCTCGGCCTGCCTTATCAACTCCTTGGAATGTACGAATCAAGTACCTGGATACCACACCCTTCCGCTAAAACTCGCGCCCGTCACAGGTCACGGTCATGACGGTCGTGACAACTCGACAACTCCGCAACTCTGTCACCTGCGTCCCATCGCCCCCGCGCCGTGTCTGTCCCTACGAATCCTAGTTCTTCCTATTACCGGCCTAACAGACCGCTGCCCTAGTACCAAGCACCACAACCTGAGGGCCTCAAAAGTGACGGGACCCCCTCGAGCCACTCTACGCCATCACGCATGCCATCAGCATGACTGGCATGGCCCGCTGCCA
Organism: Colletotrichum euphorbiae; assembly: GCA_037178605.1. Classification (NCBI taxonomy): domain Eukaryota; kingdom Fungi; phylum Ascomycota; class Sordariomycetes; order Glomerellales; family Glomerellaceae; genus Colletotrichum; species Colletotrichum euphorbiae. The sequence goes on along the minus strand of JAXCEF010000068.1, from coordinate 175,125 downwards.
CACACACCAACCCATACCGCATCGCAGATCCGACATCACATCACATCTACGGAATCACAATGTGCATCGGACTTGACATCTGATAGAACCATCTGGCCAATTTTCTGCGGTGCGAGTACGGCTACAAAACACCCATGATGCCTGCATTTCTACGGCAGTCCCCCCTTCAGATCTGAAAGCTTCCAGGTTCCCTCCCATCGGTCTCTTCTCACCTGCATCACTTGGCGCCCGCGCTGAACAGGGCATCCCGGGTGTCGTACTTGTACTCCAAATCCAGATGCCAGTAGTTGGTCGTATCCGCCTTGGAGATGAGCCACGCCTGATCCAACGCCTGCACCACCTCGTCGGGCAGCGGGCCCTTCTCGAGGTGATTGAGGTTGTCCTCGAGCTGCTCCACGCTGGAGATGCCAATGAGGATACCATCATTGCCGTCCTTGATCTTGAGGTTCGAGTGGTGCACCATCCATCTCAGTGCCGTCTCGATGATGCTCAGCCCATGCTTCTCCACTGCTGCCTCAATCGTCTGCAGCGCCTTGAACGTGCTCTCGCGGAAGTAGCGCTTGCGGTAGTTTCCGCCCGTGCCGTGATTGTCAGAGAAGCGGCCCTCGGTAGGAACAATGTCCTTGGACTTGATCTTGCCCGAAAACAGGCCGCCAGCGATGGGGTTGTACACGACGATGTCGAGTCCGTAACGCCGACAGGCCGGGATCAGTTCCGCGTCAATACTACGAGTAATGACATTGTACATGCCCTGGTAAACAGTAGGCCGGACCCAGCCATTATACTTGCACGTCAGGACGACCTCGGCCACTTCAAAGGCGGTGAAGTTGCTCAAGCCGAGCTTGACAAATTTACCTTGCTTATGGAGCTTGTCCAGAGCCTCAAGAGTCTCGGCGAAAGGAGTTGCACGATCCTATAAGCTAACGTCAGCAGTGTGCCGTGTCACGCAAGGTAGACGCAACACATACCGCTGCGTGGAGATACAGAATCTGAGCAGATCAGTTAGCTGGAGTCCTTGCGAGAGACTGTTTCAAGTATAAACTCACGTCAACGCTGTCGGTACCCAGCTCTTTCAGGCTGGTATCAACAGACTCGATGACCTTGCTGCCAGCATGATCGCCAGCTGAAGCGGGATACTGGACTTTGGTGGCCAAAGTCAACCCTCTCTCTTTCCACTTGGCCTCGCGGGTGAAAGCCTCCTGCTGCCTGCCGACGTAGACACGCGCCGTATCGACCTCGGAATAGCCCCGGGCCTGGAAGACGTCAAGAGCCTTGTTGAAAGTGTTCAGATCGGTGATTCTAGCGCCATCGGATTCCTTGGGGCCGAAGGTCATGAGACCCAGAATGATTCTGTCTTTCGGGGTTGAAGCGACGAGAGGCATGGTGGGAGATAGGGGATCCTTGAGTTCAGACGAGCAGAAGTGAGGCGGCGAGGCAGAGAAGGGGTTACCTTGATAAGAAGAAAGACTACAACAGGTCAAGATAGAAGAGAAAGAAGCAGATGTGGCTTTATGTGAGACCTTAAAGCTCCGATGCCGACTAATCGAGTTTGCACCAGCCTGGTCTGAAAGGGCAATGTCGTGATTAGATAGACTCATCGGCAAACATTGGAAGTGGGCTTCACGGAGTTTAGACCCCACCATCATGGCGGGGTAGATATGCGACACCCAAAGACGTCACAGCGTTGTCGTGCCCAATGGAGGGCTGACCAGATGGGATGAGAAGAGCGGCCCATTGGATTCGACGGGAAATCAGGGTTTCTTATTGGGTTGTATTGGGTTGTATTGGGTTGCTGGGAAGACGGTTGTTTTGGGGGACTCAAGAGAGGATTGGACGTCAGCCGTTACATTCAGGAGCCATTTTTTTCAGCCCAAAATAAAAGTCCGAGCTGACAAACTGCAGTCTGCAGAAGGAATGTTTGCTTCGTTGGCGATAACGCCGGTCAGTCCGCCTTTTCCCCTGCAGATGGGGGGGTCTGGATGACGGACGACAGAAACAACAATGGATGGTTTTTTTTTCCTCTTCAGTTCAGCAAGTCCGCCAGATGTCAAAGATGTGTTCATTTGGTATATTTTGAACTTTCAACATGCAATTTTCCGATGCCAAGAGATTGTCGACCACAACAGTGGATGAAAGATGTTGTCATCTTTCAGCTGGCAGAAGCGGCTGCCTCCAAGGGGAGCCGGTCTCCACCTCTAGGGATGACTACAAGACAACGGGCTGAAAGGAATGCTGAGCTTGGACCTCCTCATTCCGAATCTGAGACACGTGACCTACGCTTTTGGCTAGGTACAGAAGGAGGAAGACCAACACGAAGAGGTGCCCCGCGCTTCCCCCAAGGGAGAGCGCTCGGGCCACAAGAGCACCGTGCTTGCTTCACGCCTGAGGCCCCTGCGTTTAATTGTCTTCGCGTAAAGGCGCGTCCGAGCCGCGACTTTCGCGTCCTCCCGTCTTCTCACCCCCCGTCCAGGAAAGAGCATCCACTTGACTCTGGTGAAAGAAAATCCGTGAATCTGGCCCAGGACCTTACCACAAGCCTCGACGAACCCTCGCCAGCATTTTCTTGCCCAATTAAGCGCCACACGATCTCTTCAATTATCTCCTCATTGCCCGTTTTCTTCGTCGCCATCCACAACGAAACCTGCCAAGGTGCTTCCTGAACCGCTTACGCCGAGAAAGCAGGGCCTGTCCCTTGCTCCACGAAGTTGACGATGGTCAAGGGCAATGCGCTCCCCGGTGTTTACAGCGCTACCTACAGTGGTGTAAGTAATTTCGCAAGCAAGTACCACACCATGTCAGAACCTCATGATGCTGCATTTCATCGGGCATTTGAATCTGGCCGTTTAGGGGCAGCCTCGTCACCCATGTCATGCAAAACGATGCACCCTCTATGCTCAGGCCACTCGCTCATGGCCAAGTTCCAGTTGCTGACACACGTCTCTCGCAGATCCCCGTTTATGAGTTCCAATTCGGAGACGACCTCAAAGAACATGTCATGCGAAGGCGGCAGGATGACTGGATCAATGCGACACATATTCTAAAGGCCGCCGGTTTCGATAAGCCCGCTCGAACACGTATCCTAGAACGAGAGGTCCAGAAGGACACGCACGAGAAGATTCAGGGAGGATATGGAAAATATCAGGGCACATGGATCCCCCTCGAAAAGGGTGTTGCTCTTGCCCAGCGCAACAACGTTTACGACCGCCTCCGTCTCATCTTCGAATATGTCCCGGGCAACCAGAGTCCTCCCCCGGCCCCGCGACATACCAGCAAACCCAAGGCGCCAAAGAAACCCGCAGTGCCTAAATGGCCCAGTACGACCTTCCAGCAGCAACCACCAGCCCAGCCCTCTGCTAACAGCTCGATGCAAGGCATAACACAACCCGAGGAATACGAGGCAGTTGACGGCCTACCGAACGAAGATGATACCCCCGACAACCTGACGGTCGCCTCAGCCTCGTACATGGGAGACGACGACCGCTTCGATATGTCGCATTACTCGACCGGTCACAGGAAGAGGAAGAGGGAAGAGGCCATCCAGGATATGACGCAGCAGCAGCACTCTGTTTATGGAGACGAGCTTCTGGACTACTTCCTTCTCTCTAGAAACGAGCAGCCTGCATACCGTCCTGAGCCGCCCCCAAACTTCCAACCCAACTGGATCATCGACTCGGAGGATCATACCGCCATACATTGGGCGTCAGCGATGGGTGACGTTGATGTGCTAAAACAACTCCGCCGGTTCGGCGCCAGTCTGGCAGTGCAGAACGTCAGGGGGGAGACCCCCTTCATGCGGTCGGTTCACTTCACAAACTGCTACGAGAAGCAGACTTTTCCAGCGGTGATGAAGGAGCTCTTCGATACTGTCGACGCGCAAGACCACTCAGGGAGCACAGTCATTCATCATGCTGCGGTGATGAAGAATGGCAGGGTAGTCAGCCATTCATGTTCAAGGTACTACTTGGACAACATCCTAAATAAGCTACAAGAAACACACGAACCAGCCTACGTACAACAACTCATCGACGCCCAGGACAATGAAGGTAACACCGCCCTCCACCTGGCAGCGCAGCGGAACGCGAGGAAATGCATCAGAGCACTCCTCGGCCGCCAGGCATCTACCAATATCCCCAATCACGAGGGCATCAGAGCGGAAGATCTCATCGCTCAGCTCAACGCGACAAAGAAGGAACGCGGCCCACAGCGGTCATCCTCTCCGTTCGCACCAGACTCCCAAAGGCACGTCTCGTTCAGGGATGCCATGCCCGAAAGAACAGCAAGCAGCAAGAAGCTCGCCCTCGCCTCGTTCAACTCCGAAGCTGCCAACACAGTGCAATCACGGCTCACACCGCTCATCATGGAAAAGTTCCAAGACCTCGCCGGTAGTTACGACGAAGAGATACGCGAAAAGGACTTGGCAGAAAAGGAAGCACGTCGCATCCTCTCAAATACGCAAGCAGAACTCTCCGCCGTACGCCAACAAATGGCAGAGCTGGAAGCCCAGCTTGAAGCAGACGACGGCGCGTCGCAAATCATGAGCGAAGCAAACCTTGCCAAACACCAAGTCATGTCCCTCATCACCCACCAGAACCGCCTGCACGTCCAGCAGGCCGTCGACCAGGAGATCAGCATGCTCAACGGCAACGTCAATGAAGCCAGCTACGAGGATCGACTGTCGCTGGCGCGTCAGCTGCAAGCTATGCTCTCGGAACAGCGGCAGTCCGAGAGCGACTACGTCGAGGCGCTCAGCATGGTCGGCACAGGCGAGAATATTGACAAGTACCGCCGGCTGCTTCGAAAGTGCCTAGACGCCGCTGACACGGAGAACCTCGACGCGAACTTGGACAACCTGCTCACGGTGCTGGAAGAAGATCGCGATTTACCTGACGACGGTCCTGGTTCTGATGGCATGGATGTGGGCATGAGTTTGGGCATGGGCATGGGCATCGGCGGAGTGTAGAGTGTCCACGAGGCGTGCTTACTGAGCGTGATCTGAACAGGGTGGAGGGTATGTATTCCTCTGGAGTTCTGGATGTTGCATTTACAGAGCAAGTCCCCCGCCGGGGGTTTATCTTATGGGTCTTCTCACCCATGTTCACGACGACAAAAGGGGGTTTCTAGGAGACTCGGCAGGCAGTCTTGCTTTTGAATTCTCTTTTTTTTTTCCTTAACGGCGTTGGAGGCAGCAACGTAAGAGCGAGGGATTTGTGTTGGTTGAGGGAGTCAGCATTGGTTGGATTCGATATTTGTCTGGCTAGTCTTCTAATGCCTGGCGGGAGAGACACCGCAATTGATGAGACGTTGATCATACACCTCGCGCGATGCGGAATGCGTTTTCTTCACAGATGTTCCTAGTGATAATTGCGATGCTGTCGCGGGAACTCGGCCATTCATTCTCACACTGACTTGCCACCTTACGCCAACGCGAGTGCTAGCTACATCACTTTGTGCGGACGCGCATCTGAGGCTGGACTGGACGCGAGGTGCAGTAGTCTCTTCACGCACATGCAAAGACGCGTCTTCGTGGACCACCCTTGATCGCCGGGTGACCTGCCATCTTGTCAGACGACACATGCCCGGAAGAAGTACCCAATTCGCTATTCTCGTGAACATCGCGACGGCCAGTGAATCATCGCCCAACATCAAACTTCCGAAACGGGCAGCCTGGTCAACCATGAGGCTGGCTGACGCCCCCTTCTCAGTTCAGTCAGTCAGTCAGCCGTGTCACACGCCTTCACGTTCTGGATCCGGCGGATGAGGAAGAAAGCGTGATCTCCGAGCCGTCGGTGCCGCGTATGGGTGAGACTTTGTGAGGAAACATCACTACTTCTGGGCATCGGGCGTCGCCCGTTTCGGAAAGTGATGCGAGATGGACAATTCGGGGAGATAGAGGCGGACTCAAGTGCAAGTAAGCTTAGCAATGGGCGGAGACGCCACCCCCGTGTCCGTGGCGATCGTGAACGGGATCGAGTTGCAAAGTCGCGGTGAGGCCTGAGCGACTCAACGGGGCTGATGACGATGATGAGGGTGACGATGATGCTGCGGGATCAAGAGTAGCCTCCTGATGACAGGATCCGCTTCCAGCCGACACCTCGAGGGGGTTGTGATGTAAGCTGGGCGCCGGCATCCGACTGGATTTGTGGATACCGCTGCTTGCCAACCTAAGCAGCGACGTTAAGCTCGCCAGGCTGCCAAAGCCCAGATCCTGTGTTGTCGACTTCGATTTAACTAGCCCGCCTTACCTAAGAACGATGACCGGGGAGGTCACACTGGCAGACTGGAGGTAAGCTTGGCATGAATCATCAGCCGAATGTGGCACGGCGACCAGAAGGGACTTTAAAATCCAGGTCTCCAGGTCCAGGTCAAACGCCGAGGGGCTAGGGTCGAGGTCATCGAGTATGCAGCGAGGCCACCCAAGACTGAAGAGTTCGTAAAGTTGACCTCTCGCGCTGAGGGTAGTGTTCCGAGAAATGCGAGTTGGCGATGCCTGCCCGAGCCTCGTGAGTGATCAAAGCTCGGGGTGGGGTTGTTTGAGGTTTCCAACAAGGAAACATTAAGTCTAGTTTTTCTCACTGTATGGTGCTCTTTTGGTCGTTTTCGTGACATATAATGCGCTTACTGGGTAGGCATGGTCGCCACGGAAAATTCGACGACTTGGGGGCAGCGGCTTCTGACTTGCGGCTTCATGGGGTTGTTGAAGGGTGCGGACGAATGAGATACAAGCAGTTGCCAAATTGCCGAGGACAGAAATAAGCGGCTAGGAGGGTCGTGAAGCGATGGTCCCCTAGGCAGACCGAGCTGTGATGACATGACTGAATCATGAATGACAAAGGTGTGAGGCAATCCGAACGAGCGTGATCAACCTGCAGAAGCATTTAGACGGTAATCCGTCATCACTCGTCAGCCAATGGATTACGAATGGCCGGGATTGGTCTAGGGGTATGAGGACGCTAGTGAATGTGGGAGTACGAAAGACTGTGGATCTGGTAAGGCTGAAGGGGATGAGGGGTCCCTGAATGCCTTTGCATTATTGAGGCTGGGCGCGGGCGCGGGCGCGGGCGCGGAGCGAGGTTTGCAGTTGAAGGTTGGTTGCAAGGTTGAGAGCAGGTCGGCTATTGGCGATGCAGCGTGACTGGCTGGGGTAGAGACGCGCCCATGAGGACTGACGTCTTTTATTAGTCTGTTGAACTGTGTGCTTGAAGCCTGAAGGGAGGCTTGGACGGTTTGTCGTTGAAGTTGTGGGTGACACATGTGGAAGATGCAGATTTCATGCATGTAACTCCGTACTCGTACTGTGCGTGATATGCACTACATCTCGAGGTAAAAATAAGATAACAACAGCTAGGGTAAGCACTTGGACGAGGTACCATGCGTGCATGTGGCCAACAACGGCAAATCTTCTCGTCGCGGATCTCTAGGCCCCTTGAGGCATTAAGTCGTGCCGCTGGGAGGTGGCATGTGTGGTGAACCGTGATGAGGATATAGCTAATATAATTAAGGTGGTAGTCTGGAGCGTCCATATTATTTCATGCAAGCCCCATCCCCCATGTTGTGTTCCCTGCACGTCAAAAGGGGCCAGCTCTATTTTGGGCCTTTCACTAGTGGTGTTTGCGTATACGGTGTGGGCTGCAGGTGGCGGGCTGGGCTGCGGGCAACGTTGATGAAGAAGAACGGCTGTTTATGTCTGGCCCTACTCGTATTCCACTCTGTGCAGGCTCCGTCTGGCACAAAGAAGCAGTCAGCTGAACAGCCTCATCGTCAATGCTGGCACATCTGGAATGTCAGCCGCTGCAGACCATGACGGGAATCTTTCTTCAGCCGACTACGAAACAGTGGAATGACTAGTAGGTTGAGTCTTTTTGCAACATGTTCGTCCCGACCGGCCCGACAAGTGCAAAGTGACGACACCTGCCACAAGTGGCAATAGAGCGATTCGTAAGGGGGCGGTTGATGGGGGTGGGTTTTCTTTTCGTACCCTTCCTGGTCTGGTTTGTGCGTCAATGGCATGACAACTTCATGAGTTGCGAACTTGCGCAGCATGGCTGGGAGAGAAATGATAGCAACCTCCGAAGGCAGTACGGACAGGTCGGACCCGTGGCTGGGCGGTCGTTCTCGGAGGAGAGGGATTGGGATCTTGGGTAGATACCACCAATGTTCAAGGTTTTTTGGACCCCGGAGAGCACATCGTTGATGCTGAGTTGGCCGAGACTGGCAATCCTGTCTCCGTCTGGCCAACAAGCAGAAAAAATGGGCGCACGTAGGTCGTCACTACTACCAAGTGATTCGCTATCATAGTATTGGCGACCAGCCGTGCTGATAACTATAGAGAATGTTTTCAAGGCAGCGGAAAAGGGCGGCGTAAATGGAGAGTCTGCGGGTCGGGATGTGTGGCTGTGTCGAGGATGTGCGGCCGTTGGAGTCAAGGGAACGCAGACGAGTGGTCGCCTTTCATGTAGGGAGGCTAATGTAATTACTCCCTCGACACATTCGGAGGTGATGTTCATTCAGGGGCCGAAATGCGGTGTCGTTTGCTTGGAGGCTTGCACGGAAGTGCAACACTGCAAACTGCAAATGCAAATGCAAACGCAACTGTAACTGAAACTGCAGATGCGAGAGCCAGCTGCGCTGCCGTCGTCCGAACTCGGCCTGGAGGGCCAGAGGAAGTGATTGTCACGGGAATAACCCGTCCGGAAGGCCTCCAATAACCAAGACCCTTCGATCATCGATGACCAATGGACATGGACGATCCAAGACTTCGACGTCTCGATTGAGATGGTTGTTGGTGCCTTGGCTCTGGGGTACTGTAGCCACCACCTCCCGTCATTTGCTTGTAGTCGCCGGTCCTACGTCGATTTCGATGCTGCAGGTAGGTGGCAGGCAGTACCTTTAGAGTAGTAACATTCTCATCTCAGATGCAGCGGAGATCTCGCGTTCTGGGTCTCAGAAAATTCTCCATGGATGACCAAGACCAAGCACATCAGGAATCGGCAAGTGCGAGTCAAGACCGACTGAACTATGGTACCTACCTACCTTACTCTGTACCTACCTAGTGTACCTGTAGTCAAGGTGCAGCGAGTGAGACGTCTTGCCTCTGACGTGACAAGTCATGTCTTTTGGAGGTCGCCATTGACGTTGCAGAAACACGAACACTCGTGCAGGCGCTGAAAATACACGCGGGTGATCGCCTGCAGCTCCTTGATTCTCGTCGGGACGGGTGGGGCCCATGTCTCAACGATTGGACGACTGCTCGTCCCATCCCGTCTTTGGGGGCTCTCCTCGCCTAAACGGGCAGTTGCGCCTGCCGCAATCGTAGTGTGGTCGGTGCCTGTCAAAAATGGAAGCAATCGTGGTTGTGTTGTCGACGGCAGGCAGGACGGGGCGGGTGAGGGGAGGGGTACAAAGTACCTTAATCATAGGGTACCTTACCCAACGGGAACGAGGGGAAAAAGAGGGGGAAGAGAGAGAGAGAGACCTGGAGTGGCTGTATATTCAGAGGAAAGGGCGAACTAACCTACATTGCCTGCCTCATGTTGATGGAAAGAACGAGGGACTCTGACTCTCATTAAGGTACCTCAAGGTACTTTCTAGGTGTATGTGCCCGAGGTTAGTTGGAGAAGTGCGCCTTCCAATGACCCGTTCTCAAAGCGGGCAGTCGCGACGAATGAGCTACTTACCATACGATCGACTCGTGGAGACCACAGCAGCAGCTGAAAATCGGAAAGGAAGAACAAAAACACCTTGCCGTGCATCCCCAACTGAATTGCATCATGCTCAGCCCAACCAACCAGCCAACTGGTGCACACCACCACCTTTTATCACACTCCACACCATCTGCATCTAGCTCTGGTTTGGCGCATGCTGGCTGCTCTGGCTGGTTCGTCTCTTCTTCTGCTCCGGTCCGCCTCTTGACCTCAGCCTCTCTTCTCGCCCGTCGTCTCTCTCGCGCGCTCGGGCTCTCTTTCTCTTCTTCTCCGCGTCGCTCCGCCATTTCGCCTCTGCCTCGTCGTCGCTCTCGGCCCATTAACCCCGCCATGTCAGATACCCTTGGGCCTTTTCGGTTCAACTTACGGCGATCTCTTCTGGTCCGTAACTCTCGCTACGGTGAGCAACAAACGTTTTACACAACTCAGAACCCGTCGTTCGGTTCCGAGACCGCCCATGGCCACCGTCGCTTAACCCTCAAGCGCGCCTCTTCGCAGCCGCTTCGTTACAATCTTGCATCACACACACTCGTCAGGTCCCGGTACTTGCCCATGCACGATGCCATGCACATTCGGGACATTCGGGACCGGCTGCGAAGTCATTCGTCCATTACGACCTCAATCGGCATTCCGACTTTCGGCAACACGTTGGCCCCAACGTGTCGTCCTACACCTCAACGGTGAAGACGTCTCGTCTGCAGATAATTAAACCGACACCGGCCTCATGTTTTCGCCAACGCCTACATCCACCACTGTACATCGCCATCCTTCATTGCCCTGAGACGCGCTCTCCCAAGAAAGCATCTTCTCAATGAGGATACATCGATCGGCACCACGGGGCTGGCTGACGAGCCAATCATTCGATGGAAATGGCCTAGAAGAAGAACGAACTCGCAATTATAGTACTTGCGTTTGCGACACTAGACGGGGCAGGGATTCCAGATGGCGTGGCCATAGGGCTCACCTCAGCTGAACAGGTCCTCCGTTCCACTCGCCCACGCTAACTCGTCCTAGGTCTCCGACGTCTTTCCTACTTTGCTTTTGCGAGCGCTTGACGCTTGATGGGTCATCTGCGCTCTCCCCAGTCTCCATCGCTACACCAAGGAATCCAAGGACCCTCACTTCGCGGTCATCAGCCGAATATAACAGCAACGAAACAAATCACTGAGCCGCCACTATGGGTTATCGACTCTATCTCCATTCCGCAGGTCAAAATGCGGGTGGATAGGTCAGCAATAGTGGCTCGGCTACCACGATGCTGCTGTCACTCCCATCATGTGCAACGTACCGATTGCCGCCATCGATTTGCACAAGAACTTGCTGTCGTCGTAGCGCGCTGAATATCAGCCTGCTCAGTCTGTCCGCTCGAGGCCTCGGCCATGTCGCAATCCTTTGTGAAAGCTTGCGCAGTGCTTCGTAATACCAAAGCGTCTTCCCCAAACTACACGTTCGCCGACTTTTACACGACCGCACTCAGACCAAGGCAGGGCCCCAGTCCAGCTGGTCTTGTCGACCTGCTGCGGACGCCCACGGACGGGGTCAGTCGAAAGAGGATCCTGCTGGGCTGAACGACAGGGATCTGCTCTTGACAATCCCCCTGGCGTTATTTCGAGAAAAAATCGACCCCAAAATGTCGCTGTCCGTCCAAAGAACATGGGCTCAGATTGCAGCGAACAAGAAAAAAGACTCCGAGCTATTCCAACCCGCGGCTACCTGTCATGCTCAAATCTGCGGTCAAGAATTGGAAATTCTACACCGCCTTTGCTAGGTATCCCTTTGATTTTTCGTTCTCTGTCCCACTCATCGTGGCCTGTCCTTATCATAGTCGCGCCCGGGCGACATTACCTTGTCATTACCAATTTTGGTGCTGACACAACTGCTCGCTCTCCAGCTCGTCCAACAAAGTACACTGAGAGCGTGCGGCGTAGGGGGCCAACGGGTCCTTTCCTGTCTACCCATTCCAGACAGCAAAATCAATCGCGTTCCAACATACCGTACATGATGACCGCATCTTCAGAGTATCATGGCGTCTTCCTCGCCCAGGTCGCTTCCCCACCCTGTGCCTGTACGCAGTATGCGTACCCCTGAGCACCTCATACACGCCCGCTTCTGCAACACGGATTGACTTGGAGGTGTCTCCTGCTTTCAGGACGGCCAGTCGAAGCTGTTAATCACACACCTCTGCAGCCGCCGCCTTGCGGCAAAACAAGCAAGCAATAAGGCCAGCGTTGTCGCCATCTTGACAGATGACCGACGATGGCTGCCCGTAGGCCCTGACTAGTGTCATTGGTGTGCTCTGAGCTCTCGCTAATTCCATTTTCAAAAGAGAGAGGCTGACTGAAGATGAAGCCGGCGCCATGAAAACAGTAACCCTAGGATGGGCACCTTTATTCCGCGCCAGCCAAGGCCAAGGATGCCGTCCGTCAACTCACCACACACCTCCCTGCTGCCGCACACCCTCCTCCGTGGCCTCGAACCCCTTCATTTTGATCTATTCTCTCATTCCTTCTACCAGCCCTTTCCCTGCCGAGATCTGGCGATGCTTTCTGCTTGCGAGTTGACCCCATTGTGTCTCGTCTTCCATGAACGTGTCTATATATATGATACGATATCCTTCCCATCTTGCCCGCAATCCTGCTACCCCACCGCTGCTGCGTTTGCGATTACAGTCCCTGGTCCGTCATTCAGTCCTCATTTAATTGTTGGGTTGTCACCTGCGGCACGAAGGAATCTTGTCTTCGTTACTGACAGACAAAGCCATTGTCATTTGGAAAACACTGCACGTACCGGAAAAAATTATCACTCCGTTGTCTCATCCTTCGTCTTTACGACCTGCATCCGCCAAGCGTGGAACCATACGTCCGACTCCTTCCAGCTAGCAAACCCTTGAGACTGCGGGATTGGTCTTGTGGGTTTGCCGTCTTACGTAATTATTGGATGTAGTCGCTCGCCGCGACAGTTGGAAACATTCACGCAATCTGCTCGTGAGTTTCAGAGCTCGCGGCACAGTGAGCCTCGCGCCACCCCTAGCGCGCGGCATCCTCTCGACATAGCAGCTTCAAAGACTTACAACTCCTGTCCATATAGATGCTCGGAATTCGTCTTCCTCGCTTTCTTCACTTCGACACCACTCAACTTTCGCCCTTCAAAATTGCCTCTAAATACGCAAAGAAAGCCGTCCAACCCGGAGCTTTCTTCGGCACCCTTTCCACCCGACTTACGGCAGATGCGGCGGCCGAGGCCCACCATCTCAAACCCCTAGTCGCCTATGTTCAGCAGCACCGTCTCCTTACTCGCAAGCCACGGTTAGGTCTTGGTCTAGACGCCAGACACAGGCATACCCCAGACGTGCCACCACAACTGCATTCCAAGCCCACTGACGGAGGTACCTATACCTTCACAAAGGAGAGGATTGAACCCCCGGTTACAACCAACCAAACCTAATCACTTGCCATAATCGACCCTCAAGCAGCCATGCCCGCCGTTACGCACACTAAGCGGGCCTTAGAAGAGCCGTCGTCGACTTACCACATCTCAGCTTCCCATATATGTGCTGGTCTCACTAGTCTCACCATCTTGTCCTTTCTCATCGTCTTCCTCCTCGTTGTCTTCTGGTCAAAGTCGAGCAAAGAGAATATCAACAAGTCTCGACAACAGGGACTAGTCGGTGACCGTCTTGACCATTCGGCTAGCCAGGAACAATTTCATCACCACATCTTCCACGACCAGGTTTGGGCCATGACAAAAAAGTCACGTGGGGTCAGCAGTAATGCTATAACTAAGCAGGACACTTTCAGCAGAAAATCAAGCCCAAATGCTGCTCTCACGGCTGAAAATGAGAAACACGCAGAGGGAGGGGACGAAAATGAACCTAGCGAACAGGTACCATCGACAGGCAACATGTTTGGCCTAGAAAAGCTTTCTGAGCTAAGGCGGACAAGATTTGTGCTGTCAAGGCCTCGGCCTCCCCCACCGCTGACGGCCCCAGAGCTGTCTCCATCGGTTTTCACCTACGATGAGCGCCGCAGGAGCTTCACTGGTACGGCGCCGGAGCTTGACGCTTCATTCTTCGAACAGCCCAACCCCGATTACACGTCATCCACAGAAAAGGAGATGGGGACAACAACGGGGACACAAAGTAGTCAGGCGGCACAGTCGTCACCGACGCCCCGACGGCGGTCTTACACCAAGACGATGCCCATCGGCGTACCAACGCCAACAACTGATCTTGAGTATGATGAAGCCAACGTTGCCTTCTCTCCCTCCTCTTACCCACCTGCATCACCCATGCTCCCTGGTCCTCCACCTATTCATGGAGAAATCCTTGAGGACGGAACTTTTCGAAAGATTCAAGTGCAAGGCGAGATCATCTCTATGTTCGATGACAGCGGAGCCGGCTGGAAGCGTCACACAAGGGTTTACGGCGGTGGTGTTTGTCTTGCCTGCGCTGCATCTGGCGACGATGGTCATCACGGCGGCTTCTACGGCGAGAACGTCCTTCCAGAAGAGAAACGGCATTGAGAAATAACGAGCCGTGCTCATAGGTAAGAACCGGGGGGAATGAAATATGGGCTGTCTATACGGAGAGAGCGTTTATTCCCTCACTTATCGAGGAGTAAAGCGGGTTTGGAACAGGGCTTACTCAGCATCACGGCGGACGGAAAAGGGAGGGCACACAATCTGAATTCGGATGGTCTCATTTACGGTATTTCAGATATCGTTGCTCCTGTTATTCTTTTCGTATCTTCGCTGTCTTGTTTGCCCACGGGCCTCATGTTTGGGAGGGGGGTCCTGGAACATCTCGTACTGTTTGGTCAATCGTGTACTTGGTTATCAAGTGTGCAAATCCGGTTTAGGCGGCGCTTGAAATGGCAGGGCACGACGGGTCATCTTGTTTCATTATTTCTTTTCTTCTCTTGAACTTTTACGCATCATGACTCACGATCATGACGAAGTCGACTTGTATACGACTATCCAAGCTGGGATCGGGTCGGTGTATGTATCTCAAAGGGTGGTTTGTGTATGTAAGTTGAGGACACCATGAGTTTGACAATGGAAGCAAAGTCGGGCTCTCGCGAGCTTTCAACCCAGCATTTCTCTTGAACGATATGCACTTTTGTTTGAGACTTTGTTCTGCGCTGAAAGTCTGATACCATTTTCGACGTCGACGCCTACGGCCGGAACACAAGGCGCAAGTCTTCGAAGACCACGACACAGGCGCGCCAACGTGGCTGGTCAGTCTCGAGGGTGAGGTACTTTCGGTGTGTCTTTGACGCGTGGGATTGCTGCCTACGAGCCAAGGCTGGTGAGCATTGCGCAAGACTCACTACTTGGAGACATTGCCTAGTTGTATACGCATGATCTGAGTCTGGGGTAAGTCTTACGGTTTGAGGGTATTTCCAAAAAACCTGCGAGTGATGAGAGGCATTCGAGTTGCGTCACAGATCCTCAAGTTGACCATTCTCACCACAGATGTGGCAATGAATTGCGAGTAGCCATTTCCTCTTTCGGTGCCAGTCATGATACCCATCCAAGGTGCCTCCATCTCGATGACTGTCAACATTGACACACCACACACATCACAGACGTTTCTGCGGATTGCGGAATTCACAACTTCGGTCACGACAGACCGCATCCGCGTAATCAATGTGGTTTCGGGAATGGCTCATCGTGTCATACAGACCCAGACTGGCGATAATCCTTTCCATCCCGCCCCCGCCGCCCATGACTCGAAGGAATTACCGAGCTGCTTACAAACTGGAGCGACAAGCGAGCTGTGAAACGGCCTCGTCTCGGGACCGAGGACCGCTTTCTCATGCCGGCGGCGGTGCTGCACGAACGGGGACTTCGGCCATCGCTCGCGGGAGGAGGAGGAGGAGGAGGAGGGAAGAAGCTGGTGGGGACGTCGAAGAGTGCGTTTCCGCTTAACAAGGACGGATGAACGCATCGCAATCTTAGCGGGTGCGAGCAAAGCAGAAAGAGAGCTCTTCCGCGCCGGATTGTCGCAGTTGTGCCTGGACATGTATGGGTTTCATTCCTTTCTCTCAACTCTAAGACGCCCTTGGCCCGGCCCCCCTCTTGTCCTCCACCCCCTGTTCATGATGTGTCCCTCCCCGCTCCTCTGGTCTCCAACGATCTCACGTCATATTTCGGAACATTCCGTGGAAACCCCAATCCCCGGCCGGCGACCATTACGGACGCGGAAGAAGCAGTAGATGTGTCTTGTGTTGTTTGGGTGCTGTTGTTGGGAAGTCGTAGACCATCGAATGCCGCAACAGGAGAATGGGTGTAGCTGCGTCCTGACGATCGCGGTATTAGATGCTGTGATGAGCGATCTTCAAGTGGCTGGAGAAGGACAGGTGGCTGATGGATCTGCCGTGATGTATATATCAGTGATCCGTGAGCTTGCTGGGCGGCTCGGCAACGTGGACATGTTGTTTAGAGTCGAAAATCTCCTTGAGATCATGCCCCTGCCTTGGCGTTGGAACAACGTGAGCGGGTCTAGCTCCAGAACGAGCTTCGTATGATACGCAAGTCTTTCCCTCATCCTTGTGTCAGATGATGGCTGCCGTGTTGCATGCCGCTCACGGGGTCGGGGGACCTAGTCTTCATGGCGGTTGCGTGTAGGATCTTGATCAGCAAACCCGTTGTGGATTTTCTGGAGAAATCAGCGAGTAAGAATTGAGAATAGTGAAGGAAGGAGAACGAAGTGTGGTGTGAAGAGAGAGGGTGCGAGCAGAGACCGAAGGTTTCTCTGTGTGTTCGCCGATCGATGGGACCACGCCGGCCATCTGCCATGCGTGACAGACGTCTTTTTGTTCCGCGAGATAAAAGAGAGACGAAGTAAGGATGTAACTGAGATTGTGAGGAGAAAGGCAAGCTGCATGATTGAGGCGGAGGAACGGGACTCGACTCGACGCCTGGCATGGGGTCGCCATCGTGGGAGGGGGGGACATGACCATGCGCACGTCAGCTGGCCTTTTGCTGCTTACACCCCCTCCCCTTTCCTCCGACGATTAGCTCATTCTGGCGAATTTTACCTGATTGAAAACTTGTCTGCATCACGTCGTCGTCCAGATTAGCTGGTTGGGTCTTTGCGTGAGGGTTCCCATCAATGTGGCTTACTTCATGGTGAATGAAGGCGGTTGGGACAGACCATATCCTCCGTCCAAGGCGCCGTCCTTGCAGCCTCCGGCCAACGTGACGAGAGAATACGGGATGATCCAGGACCCTGGGATAGAGTTAATTTGTGACAAGAGAGCCGCAGGATCCGTCACTCGTACACTGGTCCAGAGGGGGGTCATTGGTCTGGTATACGATGCGCTCACCAAGACTCACCACTTGATTGGCTGAATGTCGTCGGTCGAAGCAAAGTCAGCGGCCCTCGGTGCGCCGCGGGATTGCTGGATCGAGAGCTCCTCAGCCCTACGGCATGGCATGGCTGGTCTGGGCAATGCGAGGACTAACTCCAGAACGGTTTAGTGGGAGGGATTGCTTCTTAGCATGAGGCCTTGGCGAAGCAGGTCGTCACAGGGCAGCCTGCTTGAGCAAAAGCCTTTGAGGAATGACGTTGCAATCGCCAGTTTCCTTCCGACAAGACCGACGGACGCGGTGACAGCGGCTTCGCCCCTCGTGTTCCGCGAAGAAACCCACTATAACGCGATTGCATCTGAGAACGTTACCAGGTCAACCTATCTTCCACGTCCTACGATAGAGAGGGTAGGACTGCCTATGGTATCGTAGTAACTTTATCGTGAAGCCCGTGAGAAAAGTGGCATCGGCTCACGTCTTCAATAGGAGCGAAACAGCGCATCGGCTCCTACAAAAGCTCGGTTGCAGAGTTTGGGTTCCTTGCTATTGCCCCAGACTTGCGGCATGACGAGCACGCCAGTTGAGACAAGGCCTGGATACCGTTCTTCTTCGAATTCGTCGAGCAGGCCCTTTGGGAAGGCGGCTTCTGGCTAGGCCATGGTCTGATAAGCGATGACAGCCATGCAGTTGATTGACCTGGGCACTGTTAGAGCTTGATAGTAACAGTCTTGGCTGAGGAGGCTCGACAGACCACGGAGTTACGCCACGCGTCTCCTTACCGAAGCTGGACTATCGTCTGAGAAGCATCGAGGTTCCGAGCACAACGGACATGTCTCTTGCCCTCCAGGACAGTATGATTTCGACTGACGTTGACCTTGAGCCATCGGTCTCCCTGAACCACGGATACAAAGTCTGACATCCGTAAATGAGATGGGCTGCACGAGATGGTCGCTCAAGTTTACGAGCTTTCACCGCTTCACAAGCATCCGGTCGAAGATCGCGCCCACGTTGATGTCGCATGCTGTGATTCCAGCTGAACGACGGTGCTCTATCACAATGAGGTTGAAGCACACCTTCTCAGACCTGTATCATGCATCTCATCCGGCAGACCAGCATTCTACTAGTGAGGCTTGAAAAAAAAAAGGTGGGGGACTCTCTGGACCTGCTCTTGTTAGCTCCGTCGAACAGCTCGAAGAGGTCTTTGCCCGGTCCGCCGCACAGTGGCACGAAGCAACGGACGCTCGGAGGATCGATGTAACCAGCATGTTGTTCCACGCGAGGATGAAGAAGAACATCCTCGAGCGTGTTGCCTAGCCAAGAGGGAGGTGTCAACGAAACGAAGCCGGTACTGGGAAGCTCCGATCAATGGTTCCAATCTGAGTAATCTTCCGGATGGGCAGCTCGCTTTGTTGATATGATTCAAAACAGCGAGAAGTTTTGACGCAGTTCCAGGTCCGCCAATGCCCATGTCGTTTAAGACGAGGCCCCAGCCGCCGAGTTCATGAATTCAGAATCGATGTGGCTTTGAAGACCCCAATCATGCACCGTTGCGCAGCTTTTGACGCCCGAATCCCGGCATGTCGTCAGAAAATTACCAGAAGCAGCGGGAGTACCGCTTGCGATCTGAGCAAGGCGTCTGCATGGAAGATGCGTTGCAATTCTATGCTACAATGCCTGGTCGGAAGTCTGTGCACACCAAAAATGACTCTGAGATACTTATTACAGAAAAAGCGTTGAAATATTCTTTATAATTTAAGAAGAAAAAAAGGTATATTAAAGAGCTTATATTCATTCATAATATACAGTTTTACTTATATTTGAAGGTATTTCATTATAATATTAAGAATAGTATTTGATTATATAGTATAAAGTAGTTTACTTCACGTCGATGTAGCTAGCGACCTGATGTTAGTGCGCACACACTTCTGGCCAGGTGTTGTACAAAGCCGGCCGGCCCTTCGGCGAGCGTTGAATGGACTGCTTAACGCCAGTCAGAACTGACGTCCACGGCGCCAGCGGTTAACGGCCCAGGGCGCTGGGCCGGGCGATCAAATGGCAAATGCAGAAGTCCTGGAGATTCAATCGACTGGAGCCACGTTGGCGACCTTCATGTCTGCGCACGAACTCTCATAGGTTGAGATCTTTCGGCGGAAGCTGTGCACTACAGCGATAGCTTAAGCGCCCAAAGGCGAGGCTTGCAGCTCGGGCTTGCAGGAGGCTGCTGGTAGTGAAGTCGGTTAAGCAGGGCGAGGGTCCTATTGCCCCAGTGGTACAAAGCCTAGGTAGTCTATCTCTCCCGAGTCAACCCCGCGTGGGTGGTCGTTCCACGAGGGGATTCCCTGCAGTTCGCAAGCCGATCGTGGAGCCAACACAACTGAACATGAACAAAATGAACGAACTGGGTGAGCCTGCAGGATTTCAGGGTGGCGGAACGAGATGAAGATTGGTTGTGATCAGGAACCTGAGGGGGTGCCTTTTGGCAATTGCGATGCCAATCATGCTAGCATTGTCGGCGCGCAACTTGAAATGGGTGTGCGGTCGGGCACACAAGGCTGCAAACCTTGACGTGAGAGTTTATTACAGTACCCAGACGTTTAGACGAGCAGTGCCCGAGGAAATGATGGCTGGTCTTTCTCCGTGAACCTCGCAAAATGCTATGGGTAACTACTCAACGCCGAGGCCAGGCCCATTGTAGGCCCCCAAACGTCGCGTAGCGACCTGATGAAATTCCTGCTCTGCCGTAGAACCGGCAAAACCGGGGCGGCCTTGGCGATCAGCTGCTGTCAACAACGTAGGAGAGAATTGCAAGTTTAAATGAGGGTTTAGGATTAGCTGGCTGTGGCGGCTTTCGACTCGTGCGGGAGGAGCCACAAATTCTTTGAGCATTGCGGCCTGAGAAAAAAGACGCGTCTGCAGCGTCGCGAGGCCCGTATTCTACCAGTGTAATTTAACTCGAGGCGCGACGTAGGGTATACGCAAGTGCCAAGGGGACCGCCGCCACTCCGCTGTAGAGTCGGGCTGAACCATGGACGCCTTGGTTGACCTCATAAAGCTTTGCTTTTTGATCTGCACTGCCGCCATCCACTTTCTTTGGCATCTTCTATTTATCCCTTTGCGAGGACCACCTGTGCGTCTTCAACGTCGACTTCCCGGCGCGCTCGTGCTACCAAAGTCATGTACAGAAGCCAGAAGCTTGAAGACCAGGAGATTCTGAAATTTGAAGTCGAACAGTTGGGACGAAAATGCCCATTGCCCTCACAGCAAGGTTCCTTTCGGGACCTTCCTTACTGACAGCCACAGTTTAAGTGGATTTGCTCCGTCGACAATGCTACCCCGTGTCACTTTCAGGAGGTTTGATGCCCACATCCTGGCGGGCGCACAGAGCCGATACCACCGTTGGGATTTTTGGACTCGGGAGGGCTTTCTTGCGGGTTTGTCTCAGGTTCCTTACCCCTTGCTGGCAACCTTGCAAGGCGTGGTCTTCCCTGGCACGCATGGCCAAAAGCAGTAGGGGCAGGAGAGGCGGTGCGGCGTGCCAGAGAAAGTCTCCGTAGAGAATCCTGGGCTCGCAGGACCCATTCGCTCATCGCCGCTATTGTCCGTCTCTTTGTCCGCTGTCGTAGTATAGTCTTGGTCCGGGCGGGACGCGGAGTGAGCACTCAAAGCAGCTTCGGGGCTCAATCGGGCTGCGAACGTATTCCGCATTGAGTGCCGTGATGAATGGAATATTCGCCTGTAAGAAATACATCATCCTGAGGGGATCGTCAGGTTGAATGGGGGCCTCGAACATCGTAGCTTCCCATGCTGTTTGAACTGCTTGAAGGTCGTTGCGTGGAATGACGAGTGTAGATGGAAAGCGGGAGACTTGTGTCACCAGGAGCGCTAGTGGCGAGTACTATTCTGGGGTTTGGAGACGTAGCATGATGGCCAAAAACCCCGGTAGGTGGAGGTAAAACAAGTTGGCCGCGGACAGTGCCTCTCTATCAGCTGGAGCGAAACAAGCTCTCGATGAGAGACAGGTTAGCTTTTAGTGAAAAGTGAATTGGGGAGATGCTGGAAATGAGACGTGGGAACAGCTGATGTCGCTCGCCACGAGCATCTCATCCGCAAGCAAGTCCCAGAGGGCAAATGCGACGAGTATCATAGTTTATGCCGCCTCGTTTTACGGAAAAGACCGGGATGACCGGCAGAATGTCAGTTAATGGATGTGTGGCACGGCGCCTGGCAAAGGATATGGATGGCGCCGGCAGGACAGATTGCATCGCATTGCCTTTTGCGAGAAATGATGAACTACCGTTAAGTTGGGAAGCCTTGGCGGGAGAAATGCGGCATCTGTGGAAAGCATCGTTAACTTAAGGCGTGCGGGAGACCCCTGGAAAGGTCAAAGCCCTCGGACTGCAGTCAAAGCTTTTGCCATGGAGATGGGAGCCGACTAGTCGGTGCCCTGCCCGCCGCTCGCCTGCAAATCTAAGCTGTCGTCCTGTGTGCGGCGATGCCGACTCCATACGCTCGTCTGTAATCGCCTTGAATTCTCCAGGCCGCTCTCGTCAGTGGATAAAACAGGCGAGCCATGACCGACCAAGTCCACGATATCTCCATCGCAGCCGTACTGAAAGCTGACCTACCCCGTGTTACTACGAGCGCGAATACTGTAATGTCCAACTGGAGCAGATAGCGAGCAGTCCCCGATCGAGTGTCGTTGCCGCAGCCGTTGACCATGGCTCGCATGATCAGCAGGTCCCCAGGACCCCAGATTCTGGTTCTATTACAGTGGTAAAAGGGGAGCCTTGGCAGCGTTTGACTAAGGTTGATACTGTTGCTGATTGATGAACTGGCTACCTCCTGAGTCCTGACGGGTGGCCGCGGGCTGCAGGCGTGTCCGTACTATGCGAGGAACCGCACCTGCGTAAGCAATAGCGCACGAACGACTGGAAGGGGCCGATGGGGTTCCTCCCAACGTCGTCTGTGGTCGTGCCAGCAGTGCGGCGATAGTAAAAGTCGTGGACATGATTGGTGCCTTGGAGTGGGTTACCGTGTGGGCGAGCTCCGTGTTGATCATGACAGAAATAGAAGAAGGGTTTGGCGGATGGGAGGGCGGGTGCTGGGTCGTGACCTTATGCTACAGCGAAGGTGTCCCATATTGTCGGATCGTAAACATGGCCAAAAGGAGCAATGGAAGCATATCCGATGTGCCCTGCGTAGTCAAAGCGAGAACGACGAAAGTCTGCCAGCAGGCAGGCCAAAGGCGGCAGCGGCGACGGCGGTGGATGGCCAGCGATCCGGGCTCTAGCGAGAGTTTAGCCCCTGAAAACGGCCATACATGCTGTACTTCAGGCTTCCACGCAAGGTGCAGATAGTCCTCTGTTCGCTGATGCCGGTATCTGGTCTCTGAGCTTACAGGCGTCGGTCTGTACTCTGACTGAGATGCCGTTGAAGCCGCAGGGTGGCATGCTTGCTCGTGCTCCGTTGCAAGGTGGTAGGCGGGAGTCGGTCCCAGGTCTCGAAAATGCGTGGCGGAAAAGATGGAATTTGGTTGAGACCCCTCGATTTGAAGCGAACTTCTCATGGGGCGAGACGGAATGCGGCGCGATTGTGTGTCTTGTTGGTGCTGGGTGCCTTATCGTTTGGTCTTGAACCTACTTCCGCGATAGTCTGGAGTCTGAGTGCTGGGGGAGCTTCGGTCGGAATGGTGTGAGGGGGAGATGTGATGTCTTTGATGCGATAGCCGTACCGTTGCTTGACGCGTTGCATAGCTTACCTTACCTGCCGTAGCACTGATGCAGGAGCAGTTCTATGGAAGAGCGGACGGGATCCCGGATTCTCCGATGGGTGTGGTCGTATGAGCAGCAGTTCTGGCAGCCACAATAGCAGCAAACGGAAATAATTAGTCAGTTAATACAGCTCGAGTGCAGGTGACGACGGTTAGGAAGCGCGAATCTACTCACTCATGAAAGTTCGTCCCTTGCTCTGGCCGTGGGGCATTTTCTACCGGGATGAAGGGCAGAAGATACATCCGGCTGCTGCGAGATGCCTGCCTGGCAGCCTGGCTTTCCTTCGAACAAGGATGAGGAGACAGACTTTGGCTTTCCTCTCGAGTCACGTACTGCGTATGTCGTCTTCCAAGTTCCAGCTTGCAGGCCAGAGAGGGACGTAGCGGTGATTGGCGGAAAAGGCGTGAAGCGATCACACTGGCTAGCTGCATTGGGGAAGCAGTAGCGTGTGAATGGAAACTGAGCATTGATGGATGTCACAGCTGGCTGGCCGCTGGCCAGTCATGAGCCAATACGCTACCTGCTGAGCACCTCGTTTCCATTCGGGATATACGATACTCCTCGTCGATTAGAGTCCCGCAGGTGAGCTTCCTGTGTTCTTTGTTCTTCATCTCAAGTTCTGCGTGATGTGTAGAGGAGAGCATCTGCAGTGACGTGGTGAGGATGAAGAACCCCATCCAGTTATTTGCCTTTCGTTGGTCCGTCAGATCGAGGAGGTCGTGGCCGTCATCCCTGGCCGTGTCTCGTCCCACTGCATCGCATTCTTTGTTTTGGGTCACCACCGGGGCCTGCCGTGGTGGTCGACAGTCGTCGTTGCAATGTCAAACCGGGAGTTTTGCGGGTTTTGACTGAATTTCCAGGGTCTGAATCTGAATCGCGCATGACCAAGACTTGTTGTTGACTGACAACTTGAAGCGGGCCGCGAAAGTGGACTCCCGTCCACGTCCTGTCCTGTCCTGTCCTGTCCTGTCCTGTCCTGTCCTGTCCTGGATGGTCGGTGCTTTCCTCAGGAAAGCGCAAGGAGGAAAAGAGTACATGGGTACACCCGATGGTGCCAGAGTGGATTCATCTGAGAGACCCCTGTCTGACAGTCTTTTTTCCTTCGCTTCCTGGCTGTCCTATTGGTTAGTCTTTGTCGCCGCTGGCTCCTTCCTCACTGGTCAGGTTCGCCTCGGGTTGGTAAGTTGGGTGCACCTGGCAAGACCTGGGCCCTGTCTGGCCCCTCTGGCCTGTCCGATCTCCACTTCTTTCTAGACTCGCCTGGATTGTGCCTGCCCTCTTGGTCTTGCTCCTGCCTGGACCTGGTCGTGCCTTCCACCTTTCCACCACCCCCTGCGCACCTTGACTGCACTTTGCACTTTGCACTGCTCCTGCCGCCGGCGCGCCCCTTCCTGTCCATCCATCCTCCACTCCATCTCCATATTTGTCGTCCACTTGCTGCTGGCCACCCATCTGCTGCTTCTTCTTTTGCTCTTTCCTGTCTTTAGCACACACCGCCCTTCCTTTTTTTTTCCCTCTCCCTCATCCAACCCTTCCTTCCC
Organism: Colletotrichum euphorbiae; assembly: GCA_037178605.1. Classification (NCBI taxonomy): domain Eukaryota; kingdom Fungi; phylum Ascomycota; class Sordariomycetes; order Glomerellales; family Glomerellaceae; genus Colletotrichum; species Colletotrichum euphorbiae. The sequence goes on along the minus strand of JAXCEF010000068.1, from coordinate 150,801 downwards.
CCTCCTCTTTCCCCTCCGCCGCTCTGGTCTGCGATTTGTTCGTCATCGTCGTCTTTTTGTAAGGGAAAAATCAGGCAAAGAAAAAAAAAAAAGCAAAAAAGATTACCAACTCGCATTCTCTTGAGATCCGTTCTCGCGTCGTTTTAACACCCAGCAAAAAGTTCTTAGGGGTTCTGGAAGGCTTCGCTCACCAAACACAACCGACCGCATCGCACATTCGCCACACCACAAACAACAACAACCATCGTCCGAAAGGGTCATACTCCCACAAACCACGTCGCAATCTGCATCTGCATCATCGTCCAATCCATCCAAGAAACACCTTTTAATCGATTGTACTTCACTTCGACTTCTTCCGACCCTTTTTTTCCGTCGTTAAATACCACTGAAAAAACTTCGTAATCTTCACCAGCGCTCCATCGGAAGCTCGGAAAACTGCAAAGCTCACAAGCTGTCGAGCACCATTTTCCACCCCTCTCGCCCAAGAAGTCTGGCGATTCCCGGCAACTTCAGACTGCCCGACTTCCCGCTCGATCTCGACCCAGCCCTGCGCCTTCGATTCGACCTGACAAAGAAGGTCCTTCTTTGTGGTCCTGCCTACCCTTGACCACAACCACTTCCGTCGCCAGGTTTTTGAGAGCTTGACACCCAGCGCAGTTGACTCCTTCCTTCGACAGTTCTCTGTTGCCCACTCCTTCATCATTACGATCTTTTCTCCCTATCATAACGAGACGCTAGATTCGCGACTATCTAATTCTCAACAACACTTCGCACATCACCTCGAAGCGATCAAGAAGATTGCCCATTTTGGATCTTGACTTTTTGGCACCAATCCACAAGGCGACCGCCGACACCCGTTCACTGCTTTTTTCCCTGGGCCAGCTCCGGGATTCGCTTTGGATCGGCCAGATACATCACTGTCAACACCTCTTCCGCAAAACTCGAGTACCATAATATCTTCGAACGCCCACTATTCTTTTTGTAATTCGACCAGGTCGCTCCAGCTGCACAGAGCTACCATACGTTCTTTCACACCCTTTCGAGTTTGAGAACTCGTACACATACGGCACTTCCGCCAGCTCAACAACACCCATCTGAGCAATGGACGCAGGCGGTCTCGCTCAAATGAACTCCAACAACTTTGCATCGGCTAACGGCCTGGCCATGCCCAGTGGAGGTCTCGCCTCTCGCCGTGGGGGCCCCGTCAAGCCTCTCTCCCTTTCCAACGCCACTCCCGCCAGCAACCAAATCGAAAATGGTGCCCCCACTCCTCGCACCAGCAGATCTCACCTGCTTGCGGGTCTTAGAACTGCCCCTAAGTCTTCGACTGCTACTAACTTCCCTGCCGGTGCCAACAATGGAGTGCCCTCGCCCACTACCCAGGCATTTGCCAGGAACACTACCGCCAACCACGCGTATGCCCAGGCTCAGAACAACTCTTACGCCGGACCCAAGACCGCCCTCCCCCGGTATGGACAACACCAGCAGCAGGCCCAGCAGGCTCAACTGCAGGCCCAGCAATTGCAGCAACAGCAGCAACTTCAGCATCAGCAGCAGCAGCAAGCTCAGCAGGCCTACATGAACCAATACACATCCGAGCAGGTTCTGGCACCGCCTGAGATTCTCATCGACGATGAGCAGATGGACCCCAACTTGTATGCCCAGCTGGTTGCTACCAACATGTACCTTGCCCAGCAGCAGCAACGTCTCCAGCAGCAGCTCCTCAGCGTCCAGGCTGCAGCTCAGCAATTCCAAGGTCTGAACCTGCAGGGTGCTCAGCAGCAGATTCAGCAACAACAGCTCGCCATGTATCAGCAGCAGCAGCAGCTTCAGAGTCTTCAGCAATGTATGCTGGGCGGCATGCAGCAGCAGCAGCAACAGCAGCAGGTCTACACGTACTACGACCCCGTCACCCGCCAGCAGGGCTATTACGTCGACCAGGGTCAGAACGATCAGCAAGCTCAGCTTGCTCAGATCTATGCTGCCCTGCAGCTTCAGCAGCAGCAGCAGCAGCAGCAACAGCAGCAAGCCCCTCGTGTTCAGGTGTCGCCGCCCCCTGAGAGTCACGCCACGCCGTTCCGTACCACAACCCCTCCTAAGCGCTATGAGTCTCCTTCTGAGGTTACTCCTCTGCCTCCTCCGTCGGCAAACGCCTTCCGCCGTGGCCACAAGAAGGGCATGTCTTTGGCGCTTAACGCTAACAACCAAGCCGCCCTTTCGCCTTCTCAAGAGCCCCTCAAGTCCGCTGGCCCTAAGACGGCTTCATTCCCGCTTACTCCCCTGTCCGGCGGTTATGGACCCGGCCAGGGACGTGCTGGCGAGCACCCGATCCGTCAACCCCGTGGACCACCTTCGATTGAAGAACTGAAGGCTAAGCCCACCGCTAAGCACGAGGGCAGCAAGAACTTCGCCTCTCGCGCCCGCCGTTCGGCCGTCCATAACTTGGTTCGTGCAGGACGTGAGCGCAGAAAGGGAACCGGCAGCTCCAGCGGAAGCATGAGCCCTGTCTCCGAGAGTGCTGAGGATGAGTCCAGCACCCCGATCACCGACAACGAGTCTGACTCTGGCCGCAGCGGATCCGGTAGCTTGGCTGGTGACGTAGACTGCTCCCTGCCCAGCTCACGAACCTCGACAAACGGTAGCTGGGGTGCTATTGGCTCGGATCGCCCGAGCTCTCGTCAGAGAGCTCGCGAGAGCGTTGACAGCGTCAGCAGCGCTGAGAGCGGTGAGAACAGCTTCGCTAGCGTTTTCAAGAACTCGGCCCAGCGTGCCGGGATTGAGGTGACGGACGGACAGCGCAAGGCGCCAATGCTGGTCTTGACCAGCGCCGAGAAGAGAAAGAGCGGCATTCTGGCGTAGGCTTGTTGATATCCGGACGTTACGACGACTATGCGCCCCATCTACGTCTTTCTTTTGATGACCTGCGCAAGGGGTGGGTTGATCCTCAACCCTTTGGATGGCAGGACTGAACGATGGGTTGGATGGTCAGGCGTGTTTCTCACGACTCATGTTGTTCTATTCATGGGGTTTGGCGGCTCTTTCATTCCCGCATTCGAGGCTTGGTTGACTACAAATTCATTTTCACTTCTTTTATATTCTTTTCCAGGTTCTCGAGGTATGGAAAGTGTTCATCACTGATCTTCCCCGCTTGGCTTTGGACGAGCAACACCTTAGAGGCTCATGCAGTCTTCGATTTCGATGGTGCGAACAATATACCCTAGGGAAAGGGGAGTACGGAAAGAGTTGGCCAGGCTTGGTTTCCATCTTTTCTCGACTGGACATGGAACTTCCGTTTTTGCGCGACTGGATTTGACCAACTTTCCTGAGATGGACCAGGTCAAGGCCAGATGAGACAAACTTGCTTTTCGTTTTCTCTTTACAGTCCTCGTGCAATTCCTTTACAAGATCGCAAGAAAAAAAACAAGCACGACCTCACAGTCGTTTCATCGTGTAAGACTGGAAGGTCTGAAAGATGATGGTGGCGGCTGGCAGGCCGGGAATGTAGTTAGCATAGTACTCGGCTCAATACAAATTGTATGCCACATTGCTGTATGATTGTTGAGTGAGGTAAGAGGTGCTGTTCATCAAGCCTTCGACCCCGGTTTGAACCCCTCCGCCATTGTCTCAAAAGCCTTCCTTCTATCGATTTCAAAAGGTGCAAAGTTCTTGGCGGGCCCAACAATAATCTCATCCAGATCACCCTTCTCAAGCGCTGCCCACATCTCTTCCGTAAACTCCTCCAAGGGCATTCCAAAATTCGCCTGTCCCGCGGCCACGAGGTCGCTATGCAGCTCCGTCTTGACGGCAGGCGGCACGACCTCGATGACGCGTATGTGGGAGGAGGGCTTGTGGTCGGCGAGTTGCGCCCGGAGGGTCCAGGCCAGAGAGTGCAAGGCGGACTTTGTGGCGCAGTAGTTAGGACAGCGGGGGATGGGGACAAGCGCTAGGCCTGAGGAGACGAGGACGATATGGGCTTGCGGCTTGGGCGTTGACGACAACGACGACGACGACGACGCAGCGAGGGACTGGAGGGGAGGGAGGAAGTGGGTTATCAGGTGCAGGGGCGCGAGGTAGTTTGTGGTCAGCTCCGAGGAGACGTTGGGCAGGGAGATGGAGGCCGGGGTGGTGAAGTCTACGGAGCGCTGGATTCCCGCGTTGAGAAATATGGTGTCTAGGGTCGCATAGGAGGTTGTAATTCTGGGGATTGTGTTAGTTGGGGTTCCTGAGCTATACTGCGTAGATCACTTCTTGTGTGATTTGATGCCGGTTCGCAGCGTGTGGGAGGATTCGGTTCAGAGAACTCACTTCTTCACCCACTCGGCCATGCTGGCGAGGTCCGTCATGTCGTAGGGCTCGGCGGCGATTTTGTCGGGGCCGTGGGCGGCGACGAGGTCGGCCAGACGGTCTTGGCGGCGGCCTACTGCTATAACAAAGGTGTTGTTTGCGATTAGGCGCTCGGTTAGGGCGAGGCCTATGCCTGAGGTCGCGCCTGTTACGAGGGCTGTTTTCGAGGGGAAATACATTTTAGGTGCGTCTTCCTTTGATTGAGTTGATGATGTCTTTGTGGATGAGGGTCTATGTACGAGCGGTGAGAAAAGGTGAGGTGAAGTTGCGAACGAAGCGTTTCAGACGGTTGCGTGGGGGGATTGGCCGGCCGGATGGGACGAAGTCAATGGTGGCCGAGGGCTTTTTGGGGGCCGGGTAGAGAGAGCAACGGTGTTCTGGAAGAGGAGTGTGAGGGTCCTGCGTTCGATAACGGACGAATGACCCCGGTACTATTGGACTCGGGTAGAACGGCGGGGGCGGAGAGGGGCGAGCGGGAGAGTCGGGATGGGACGATGTTCCACCTCGGGCGGGTTGTTCGGAGAACGATGTGTTCAGCCGGCATGTAGAACTGGGCGTCTGATGTTTTGGGACGTTGAGATGATGAGTTGGAGTCAATGGTGGTGTCGTCTTTTGAACCACGTGGTGTTGCGGAGGAAGACGGGCAATGAAACGACTGTTGAGAATGGTTGAGGGGTAATTTTATGAGCCTGATTAATGTTTGTTTTTTTGGACATGTCAGACAATATCCTTATGCCCAGGGCAACTTGATATGCCTCGGACTTTGTTTATTGGTGTTCGTGATGTTGGTTTCGATACGGCTCCATCATACTTCGAATCATGGATATTGAAGTGTTCGTTTCACTAGAGACTCTTTGCGGCTGCGTTGCTCTGGAGAACTCCACATGGCATCCACAGAGAGGCCGTCATCCTCGAGAGAGACCTCGCGGTCGTCCCAGGGAAGATATTGGAAGCCAATACCACAAGCTTGAACAAGATGAGAGATAGCCAAAGTTGCTGGCTGTCCAATGTGAGCCACCCACTATTGCTATACCAACTGAGCCAGTCTCGCATCACTTCGTCGACGTTGCGTAGGTTCACTTCGGGGATACCACAAAGTGCTGATGATGGCGAGCGCCGTAGAAGACTTGAGAGCCGCAACGATGCTGCTATGCCTGCTCGTGTCGGTTTTGGCAGTGGCTTCTCAAACAGACCAATCAGTCGACGGCTCTTTCTCAAGTTCAGACTTCAACCCAAGATGGAAGCTGCTGTCGATGAACTTCAGGTACCTTGGTACCGTGCATGCGACTACCTTACGGAACCTCACCTCACGCACGTGCCTGCGGCAGCGGCGTGAAGTGGACCTGTCCAATTTCCCCAGGCCAAGCTACGGCGCGACAGTCGTGTAATCTGTCCCCATCTTTTCCCTGAAACTTCTCAGATTTCAACCCGAAATCTAATTTCCAGTTTCGCCTCCGCGTCACCGGACCCTACGGATCGCTGCAAATTTCCGAATCCCTTTCTCGGCCGTCGGCGGCGCTATACAGTCCACTGATCCTCGAGACCGTATTTACGTACTACTCGGTTTGCTGAGTGAGGAAGACAGAGACAGATTCAGAGAGCATGTCGTTGGAGAAGCTCTTGTTCTTTGTCGCAGAAGCCTTGGTTAAAGATCATGGGCCAGACATAATGTCCTATTACTTACCAACAAGGTTTTCCGCCGCCACTCCCAGCTGGACTGTGGACCGGTCTATCAAAATGATAGCCACGATAGATGGATTCAGCCTCGACTCAGGTTCGCATAAATACAATGCACCTTGCGGGACAACTTAGGAACCGACGACATTCGATGCGACAATCGAAAACCCTACTCTTCGTCTCCTAGGAGTTCCGGTGGGGCATGTGAAAGACACTGGAAGCAGATCGGATACTGCTGTGAACTCACCTCTTTACATTGAGGAATGCAAGAAATGGCTTCTGGGGCTCGAAACTCTCGTTGTATCTAACCTTGCTGATAGCCCCAAGAGGCAGGATATCGTCCAGAACCTATGGAGAGAACCCCCATCGCTGATATGGGCTTCGTGGAACGCGCAAAACCGGAAGACGGATATCCACAGGCGCACAAAGCCTTGACTGGAGTCGCAAAGCCACCTGATGACGAGACGCAAAGCGACTCGGTTGCTTCGGCTTCTTGGCCATTGCGGCGAGTCTGGAAAGTGTACGGTCATCGCGCGTTCATTCTGAACGCCGTTGACGGAGCGCCCGGCCTCGGGCTAAGAGACACTCGCCCCGGAGATCTGATTGTCGTCAGCTCTGGCAGCCATATCCCCTTCGTCATCCGCCAGTCTTCGCAGGGATACAGCCTTATCGGCCCTGCCTACGTCTACGGATACATGGATGGCGATGCATTCAGAAGCATCATGGCTGATCGGTTCTGCAGGAATTCCAGCTTCGCTAGTCCCTTCCTGCTGCGCTAAATCTCGAGCGATCCTGGACTCAAACGCCCGAACCGTCGAGCCTGGGTGCATTTTGTCGGTGCGCTTCGTCTTAGGATTTCCCAGCCTGCAACTTTCGGTGGTCACTCGGCTGGATGCTCTCAGGTTTTTCCCTTTGTTCCTAGCCGTTTCGCTGCGATCCTGTCAATAAGTGCAGTGTCGCCATGAAAATCCATGTTCGGCCTTGGTAGTGGACATTTTTGGTAGTTGAGAAGCCCCCATTTTGGCCGAAGAGATCGAGAGCCTCTTGGCCTGCATGTTTCTCGCCAAGGACGAAAGCCGTCTCCGTTCCAAATGATCGGTAAGTTCAACGAAATCCGAATGCCCTGAGATGAGTCGCACGATAGAATCAAATCGTCCCCCATAGACAGATCGTTCTCGATGTCGCCTGGCGGTTCCCTCCGAACGCACGGGTTTTCAGCTGGAGTCAACGTCACCCTAGCCCGACATTTTCAACTTAGCTGGAGCAGAGGACACGGAAGACCCTTCAGCCATGATAGCGCTGGGTTACTGTCCTTTACATCGTTCTGGAGGCCGGAGCAAGTGTCAGGTGCCAGGTCTGACTTCTCCGAGAGAACGAGACCTGTTTTGCGCGCCACATGCCGAGATTCTGTGCATATCTGTGTGACCAGTGGTGGCACAGAGCCGATGAAAAAGCGGACATTACGCCCTCTTGGCGTGATCCCGGAGAAGTGTCGTCGCCGTCAGAATATGGCTGTGCATCACTCACCCAGAATCCAGGAAGAAACCGCAGCAACCCTTAGGTCTTGGTCATCAGAGAGTTCTTTGCCTCCGAGACTGACCGCTGTGTGCCATTTGAGGACAAATTCGATGCCACGTCGTAACGATTCAGGACGGAACACCGTGAGATCCTTTGGAACTCCATGGCGGCCACTTTCAGGTTGCCTGACAGCTAATTTGCGCGCTCCTCGTAAAGCAGACGCCTCGTGGACATACATGCGCAGTACATGAGAGCGCATTGCTGCGTATGGAACGCGTCACCTCAAGATATCGAATAACAGCAGGCACTTTTTCTGATCGGATGAGCTCTATACATAATTCTATGCGTGAACCAGATCACTGGCGCAACAGAACCTTGTGCCTCGCCGCGAACGGCATGTACGACATGAGGACCGTGACAACTTCGTCCATTGTCGTCAAAGTCCAAACATATGACCTATCATTGGCCAGGATGGTGGGTTGGACAGAGTCATCCCACTTTTCCCAGGCATTGGATGAAAGTTGCGCCGCACTCGCGCTGCACAGGCTGCTTCCCGAAGGCCTGGGCACATGGTGACGCGGTGGTCATCAAAGTACCTGAGTCTCCGTTCCCAGCAGATTGGAGTCGCAGCGGTTATTTCCCGTCCACGGGAACATCAGGCCATAACTCACACAACCTTAACAGGAGTATTGAGTCTTGTGGCGATACGGGAACTTGCAGTCAAGCCTCAGGTGTCTCAACTGTGCTTTTGATGGTACAGAGCGAGACGCGTCTACGAACGCCCTCCTCGTTCGCCACTCGCGAGCTATCAACGGCTTCCCTGTCCTTCCAAATCTTGAAGACGGGCTGAGCAAGCCTCAAATCTGTTTTACGGTGCAAAGACGGAGAGTCATCTGGGTGGCGGCGGATGGCTCATGGACGGGCCCTGGCCGACGTGCGCCACCTGGTCAGAGAGGCAGGTTTGGCAGCGAAAGCGTGCCTCGCGGGTTCGATGCAAGCCAGAATCGAAGCGTCTTCGATACCACCGGCCTTAATAGAGAAGGCGGAACACCGATGCATATGTGCAAAAGTGCATGGACGTCAAATGGTCCGCTTGAAGTTGAAGAGGAGCGTTATGGTGTGGCGCTTGCGCTTCTCGGCACGAACTATTGTGATGGACGTGGAGGCGCACAACAATGCTGTGGATTTGTTGACAGCGCTCTCGAGTCGAGCAGTCCGCGACTTTACTAGAGCGGTGCGCGTGCCCGATCAATTTACAACGACAGCTAGTCAGCTGAAGCCACTTGTCTGACCATTGCGATATCCGGGGCTTCTGAAATTACAACCGGCATAGCGGCCGGGCGGGTTGCGTTGGCGCTGCGCCAAACCTCGAACCGTGTTCACATCAATAGGAGCCGGACGCCGCCTGATCTTGGTAGCGTTCAAACCCCTGCTTGGCATCCGATGCTTTTTGTTCGCCTTTGTTGCATACATACAGAAGCACACACTATCACACTATCTACTTCAACGTAGATCCAATATTGACATGACCGTCGGCTGGTCTGCTGCTATCTTGGGCTTTATGAGGCAAATGGTCTGTTGGCTCGCGACCGCTTCTAACAGGTTCTGCCTCAACTTTTGCTTTTCTCGCTATCAATCACGACAATTGTGCTGACATCACCTACTCCAGCTGCTGCATCCTCGCATCCTCCATATCTCTGAGAGGGTAGCTCGATGCCCCTACCCTGCATCTGCAGGAACACACGGACCTACAGCCAGCTGTTCAACTTGCCGAGAAGTCAAAGAAATTGGAGAGAGCATAGACAGGAGCAGCTAGAACGCACCCACGCCGCATCATGATGGCCCAGATTAGGTACAACGTGGCTAAGAAAGAGGAGGTGTTCGTGGCTTTGACCCAGAATACGTACCTTTCGCGACTAGAAGGCAGATTGAATCAGGTAGCTGATTGGCAATAGTGCTCATTCTGTGAGCCTCTGGAGGGACTGCAGTCGGATCTGCGGCTGGGTTGGCATCCTCTCTGGTACCCGTCATGTCCGTTGCGGCCGGGGTGTCCTCGACCTTTCCGGATTTCTCCCAAATCGAAGCACCGCGCCACGGTAGACGGCAGATTGCCCATCCCTGGCTTGCACTGCCGTCGGACCAGTTGGAGGCGAGTGTTTCCGTCTCTGTTTCCTATATATCATGATCGTCCTCGCCTGCCAAAGTGAAAATGATTAGGAGGACACCAGCACATTATCCTTCCTGGATCTCATCTCTAGATCCTATCCACTCACTCGTTCCTGATTTTTTGTCCTACAGCTGCCAAAATGTCGGTTTTACGCTATATTCTTCCGACAATGGCTCTGGCGCTGGGTGCCGTTGCCGAGTCTCGCAGTTTCGAGTTGGATCTTACGTGGGAAACGGCCTCCCCAGATGGATTTGCAAGGAAGATGATCCTGGTGAACGGCCAGTTTATTGCACCGAGGTTAGAGTTGAATGAGGGTGATGATGTTACGGTCAAGGTCAACAACAACCTGCCCTATCCGACTACCGTCCACTACCACGGTAAGCCTCAGTCTATTCTCCCGATGGTACCCCGTTGATGGCTAATCATCAATCAGGTATCGAGATGTTGAACACACCCTGGTCCGACGGTGTTCCCGGCCTCAGCCAACGTCCCATTCAACCTGGAAACAGCTTTGAGTATAAGTGGACGGCGACACAATACGGTGCCTACTGGTACCACGCACATTACGAAGGTCTCGTTGAGGACGGTCTCTACGGAGGAATCACGATTCACCCTTCAGCTTCACATCAAAAGCCATTCAGCCTGATATCCAGCGACAGCGCCGCCATTCATGCTATGGAAAAGGCCGAGAAGAAGGTTATTCCTCTTCTTCTTGCTGACCACCGCCACATGATCTCGGAAGAGATTCACGATTTGTCCGCTGCTGCCAACATCCAATTCTCCTGCTACGACTCTTTCCTGTTCAACGGAAAGGGCAGCGTTGTCTGCCGCAGTGCCGATCAGATTGACGCCCTCTTGACCCCGGAGCGTAAGGACGTCCTGGCGAACGTCGCTGGCGCGCGGATGACTGACAAAGCGTAAGCCGATCCCTGCAACTCTAATTGACTTTTGCTGACATCTCGCAGCTGTATCCCCGCGGCCGTCATCGCCCGTGGCCAGGGTGACCTGAGCAAGATTCCCCCCGGTGTCTTTGATGGATGCGAACCCAGCGATGGTGGTGTCGAGACCTTCAAGGTTGAGAAGAGCAATTGTGACACCGAGAAGTGGGTTGCATTCGACCTAGTTGGTGCCTATCACCTTCACACTGCGTTGTTCTCCATCGACAACCACACCATGTGGGTGTATGCCATGGACGGCGCCTACGTCACTCCCCAACAAGTCGAGGCAATTCCCGTGAGCAACGGCGACCGCTACTCCATACTCGTTAAGTATAAGCAGCAGGGCGACTACTCGATCCGCGCTGCCAGCGTCATTGCCACGCAGATGCTTAGCGGTGTCGCCAAGCTTCAATGGCGTGAGAAGGGCAAGGACAAGCCTGAGATTGTTGAGTCGACCGCCTGGGTTCGCGACAACGGCAAGCCTGTCTCTCAGTCCGTCCGCGTCTTCCGCCAGGCCAACGCCAAGCCCTACCCGCCCATCACGATCCCTCGCGAAGCTCAGGCCATGCACAAGTTCGAGATGCGCACCGAGGGCGGCTCTTATTTCTGGGCCCTGAATAACACGCTCCTTGTCCCGGCCGACTACGAGAACGACCAGCCCGTCCTCTTCAACGTCCAAGCCAACAAAGTCAACCCTACTCTCGTGTCCACCCAGAACAATACCTGGGTCGATTTTGTCTTCCAGGCCAGCAACCCTCCCCAACCGCCTCACCCGATCCACAAGCACGGCAATAAGATGTTCCTTCTGGCTTCCGGCACAGGGAACTTCACCTGGAGCTCCATCCAAGAAGCCGCCTCTGCAAACCCTTCGGCGTGGAACTTTGTCGACCCTCCCCGCAGAGACGGCTTCGCCACTCCCAACGCCGTTAACGCTTCCACATGGATGGTTGTGCGGTACCTCGTCGACAACCCGGGTGCCTGGCTGCTCCATTGCCACATCCAGAACCATGTCATGGGCGGTATGGCTGCCGTAATCCAGGACGGAGTCGATGCCTGGCCCGTTACGCCACAGGAGTATGTCAACTACTCTTGAACACATCAGCGAACATGTTGTCTCCAAGAGGGGCGAATGGGCCATGCATAACTCGAGAAAGGACAAAAATACGAAAAACGTTTCACGGCGCATAACCAGCGAGGTATGATAATGTTACATGGAGGGGGTTAGAGTGAGGGGCTTAGAGGGAAGGGCATGGGTGGCGGCATCATGCGTGCAATTGTATGGACTTTGCCAATGTTTTTTTTTTTCCCATGCTCATTCGCGAGAGAGCATTGTGTTGGATAAAATAGCTTATTTTTTTCCTGACTGGTATATATTCCCAAAAGATGCAGTAGTAATTTTCCAATCGATAATTGTCAATTTCACCTGACCTCTTTTACGCAAAATGGGCTGAATGCGGTACAGTGGTTTCTGCTGTGGGTTGATTCTCGCAACTCACCACCTGTATCGCGACTTGGCCTATCATGCAGTCAACCTGAAATTTTCCGGTTGCAACAGTTTGCCTCCTTCACTGTTGTCGGACATCGTCTGCTTCGGGCGCTAGACTTTTTTCAATCGCGAAATCGCGGGTTTACCTGTATAGACCACCCCGTCAAGCGTTACACTCGAAGGTCGTGACACCACGCGTCTGTACCAACCCATATGACCCCAGAAAACCTCTCCCCCCCGCCCCGTTTGCACACACCACAGCGCGTCGTGCGCAGAACTCTTCACACATCGCTCTCAGCGAACAACCCAATTTCTTTTTCTCTTTTGCATATGCACATAGAGTGGCATGGGAGGAAGATGCACTCCTGATCGGGCTACGCTGCGCCGAGTACCCCCGTACACACGAGGTTTCTTCTTCTTCTTCTTCTTCGTCGTCGGCACTGCCGTGCTCTCCCGGGCGATTGGAGGACGTTGCCCGCCCCCCCCCCCCCTGCCCCCTGGGTCTCGGCTTTGGGTCTTATTCTTTAGACTTGTTGGTTGGCCTCAAATTAGGAGGACATGGGTTGTGATCTGAGTCTCTGGCGATTGACTCATCTTAGCCCGGTCGACATAGCGCGCGAAGGTAAGCAAGTCGGTGCGAAATAAACGGTCAACCTATTCCTCGGCCAAAAGAAGATGAAAAGGTATATCACTATTTCCACCCGGTGGGCAACGCGGCGTATCCGTAATTTACCAGTAAACCACAATGCAGACAGGAGGGGAGAAAAAAAAAAAGAAACTTCGGGGTGGAGGCTGTCTTGCCTTAGATAGAGTCTTAGACACTGGGCGAGAAAAGCGCGGTAGGAACGGCAAATTCTTTTTTAGGATTTTAGCAGCGATAAGCTGCGTTGGCTCCGTCTATGCTTTGCGCGTAGCTGCATGTCCTATTCAATTTGCGATGTTTGTATGCTGTGCTGTGCTGTTCTGTGCTTTACTTTTTCGCCTCTTGGAAAAAAAGAAAACGATTCGTTGTCAATGTGAATCGCTCAGCAGCCGGGGGGGGGGGGGGGCGTCGCCTGTGAGGTGTTGGTGGTCCGGAGAGCACTCGACGCCTGACGCTATCTTATTATCCCATTGGCGGGGCCTTGTCGATGGTGGAAGGGGCTTTATTTTTTTTATTTTTTTTTATTCCTTCGTATTTGCGGATTCTGGAGGCGTTTCTTGCCGAGTCTGCCGGTCTTGGTGCTAATGAACCGTGGCTTTGGACGCGGTCTCCGGATAAGGTACACGAAGACGGGAGTCAGGGGCAGAGCCGGTTCGCATTTATTTGGGGATCTCCTTCGGGAAGACGGCTTAGCATGGGGACCCCCCACCCCGCCCCTTTTTTTTATCCTTTCGTGCTTGTGGGATACGAGTTGAGGACTGGTATCCGTTGAAGGTGTTCGGAGAGCCGCGGGGATTATGCCCGGAACATGGGGGCCGAGAAAAGAAGTGCGAACACCGGCGATCGACGCGACTGGTATGTGGCTAATGTAGATGGATGATGAAGACAACGGGGTTCAATGCGATGCGGAATCGCCTCTTCGGCAGTGGACGTACGGTTGGGGTCGGCTGGCTTCAGGGCTGTATCTATGATGCTTGCTTTGGGAATCATTTGGGTCTGCGTGGGCCGTCTGAGTGGCTGCCGTATAGGCTTTAGCTAAAGAGACGAGAGAGAATATGCTCTGGACGATGGCTAGAGAGCCGTGATGTGCGCAACCTCTAGGGTGACATTCACGTTAGTCTCGGGATATTATTCATCACTGGTGCCATCTGATGTGGCTTGTGCCATGGATCCTGTTACACGTGGAAAAACTCCTTAATTCATGCTGATGTTTACTGTGCTGAAAACCTCGAGTTAAGCTTTAATTTTGGGTGAAAGCTTGTCGGGCTAAAACGAGATGGAGGCCTCTGTATCATAGATAACCCTTGGATAGGAACAAACTGCGAGTGTTTGTAGGTCAGGTACAGATAAGTCACTCGAACAGAAAGCGAATTGAACGACGAACTTTTTGGGGGAAAAAAAAACATGTAGGAGCCTCGCCTTACAATCGCGATATCCGAATATGTGCGCCCCCAGCTACATTTAAGAAGTTTCCGTTGGGGCCATTCTTGCCGGGGGAATCCTGGACTCCCGTGTCCGCCCCGCCCGTCCGAGGGTGGAGTTTCGATCCCGAACCAGGGCTCCCCCGATGTTGGTGGCCGGACCCCACACCGTCGTGCTCCCGAGTTGCTGGTCCTCTTCAATCGCATTCAATCCAGACTTGCTACTCAATGTTTCATTCGAGTTGTTAGTAGTCAGCGCCGCTAGAGGATCGTCAGACTGCGCGCGAAAAATGTACCCATTCGGCTTGCAATCCTTTGACGGCAAAGCGCTTTCCGTTTGCTCGGCAGGATGAGGGGGGCAAAATTCGAGTCCGAGGTTGATAGAATCAGCCGACCAATCGACTGATCTTTGGTTATCGGAGGATTCTTCTTATCCGAGAAGCTCATCGATTATGCTGGCAGCTGACCACCTCCCTCGTCGTCGATTGTAGGCGCGTCGCGCGTTCGCTGTTCACTGAGCAGGGATTGAGCTTGGTGGTGGTGAGCGCCCGTCAGCACTTAATCCCACGACCAGCAGGCAGCATTTCCAGGAACGGGACGTTGGTCAAAGAAGAAGAAGGGGGGGGGGGAGAGGATGAAATGAGCGCTGGGCTAGACCAGGAAAGTTTTATCGTGGGATTAGGAGCGTATTGTAAACTCCTTTATCCTTGATCCGAATTTCTTTTCTCCCCTCCTTCGGTTTTGCTCCTTTCGCTTCTTTTGGCTTTTTTCCCGCCATCCCGACGCTGCCGCCTTGCCTTGAATTCGTATCGAAGAGGAACGTCGTCCCCGAATAAGCGTATCGCCATCGTCGGCGCAGTAAAAGTTTTTCTGCACAGCCATCCCATCCCGGCCGGGTGGTTTTACTGACCCGGTACCATTTCCGCAGGTCCCAGCGGCCTCGTGGCCGTCAAGGAGTGCATCGCGGCGGGCTTTTCGGTGCAGATAAGAATGTGTGAAGTGCCATCGGCTGCGAAGTAAAAAAAGGTTTAGATTTAAAGAATAAGTGCTTCGAGCGCGGCCCCGCCATCGCCATCGGCGGACATGTGGCTCCACGACCCCGAACCCGGGCCCCCGACACGCACTCGTCAATCTACAACGGCGTCGTGCTGAACTCGTGTCGCGACACCACCGGCTTCAGCGACTTTCCCGTCGACCCAGCGCGGTTCCCAAATCCTATTACTCCCATAAGCTTCACCTGCGGCCATACCAGATAGTACGCGGCGCATTTCGACCTGGAGAAAGCACGTGCGGTTCCACACGACCCCTGTGGTGGGATGCGCACCGACGAAGGAGAGGCGGCTGGGAGGTTCGGGTTCGCGACGACGATGGCAGCGTCGGGGGTGGTGGAAATGGAGAGGAGACGTTGGGTCTTTGACGCGTTCATCTGCGGGAGCGGGCTGAGCAATAAGAGCTCAGGATTCCTCAGTTTGAGGGCAGGGGAGGTGTTCAAGGAGGAGGTGCTTCACAGTCACTACCATCGCGCGCCGACGCGGTTCGAGGGGAAGAAAGGTCGTCATCTTCAAGCGTGGTGTTTGGGTTCTGCCCAGATTTCTGCTCGGAAAGCCGGTGGAAGCGTGGAACAGTAAGTTCTTTTTGCAACTCCTACGGGTGTGAAAAGCCTTCTGACATGATCGTTCCACCCACCCAGGTCGATCCAGCGCCACTTGACTTGGCTCCCCTTCAGCGTACAAGCGTTCGCATACAACGACAAGATCTTCGCACACGCCGTCGGCAAGCAGCCAAAAGGTCCTGCAGCCGTTCGCACCACGTCATGGAGCAAAAACCCCCATCGTCCGAAGCGACGTCACCGAGAAGCTGCAAACGGGCATCTTCGACCTCCACCCGCTCCGACGTCGCCTCCTCTATACAGAGACCGGGATCCTCCTCGACGACGGGACCGCGCCCGACGCCGACGCCGACGTCGTCATCCTCTGCACCGGCTACCACCACGCAGACCACCCCTACCTGGGCCCCCGACCGCGATCGCAAGCCAGGAGGCCCCGGCGCCGCACGTCGACTTGAACAAGCTGCTCGTCCCGCCGCGGTTCAAGAACTTGTTCGTCATCGGGCCAGATCGAGGTGGCAGGGCCGGCGGCCCCCATCATGGAGGCGCAGGCCCCGGTACATCACGGCGGTGCTGGGAGGGCAGTTGCGGTTGCCTGACGAGGAGGGCATGATGAAGGATATCCGCAGCGTTTCGGGAGTTTCAGGGGAAGCTTTTTGTGAAGTCCGAGAGGCACACGATGACGGTCGACTTCAAACCCTTACATTAACGGGCTTCCGGCACCGTCGGGGGTGGAAGTTGCTTGAGGAGGTGTTTACGAGTGCGAAGCCGGGAAGCCGGTGCGGGCGTTCAAGGTGTACTCTTCCGTGTTTTTCGAGATTTCAGTCGCCGGCGCAGTGGAGGCGGCCGGGCTCGGGGAGTTCGACGGAGCTTGCGGAAGAGACGCTGTCGAGAGTCCGCGGCGGGGGGTGAAAGTTTGAGTCAAGGAGAGGAGGGGCATCTTTGAGCGGCGATCGTTGACTTATTTACCTCTCTGCTGTCTACTACTTGTTCACGTATATCCAGTCACGTATATCCAGTATTCAACGCAGTCTCCAATACAGGAGTTGATAATCACTTGGAAGCGAAGGCTCATGTGAACATAAAGAAAATAGTTGATAGAGCATGGGGAATCATCCAGGGTATACATCCTGGCAGTCTATGAACCTATCTACAGACATCAAGAAATTGGGGTCTCGTCCACTCATCACTCATTAAGAGCCCTTCCATTTTCGGGGGCACCGCCGTCAATCCATCAAAAACACCTTTTTAGTGAAGCGCCTGAGCAAGCTTCTGCACCAGTTGCCTGGTCTCGTTGTCCAACTGGTCCTCAGGAGGGCCGAGAACGGACTGCAAGACGGGGACGATCTTCGGGGTAAGCTGCTGGACAGTGGGGTTCTGCTGGTCGTACAGCTTGTAGATAGCCTGGTAGATGGGAGCGTTCTCCTCGTAGTCTTCCTTAAGGGGCAAGACGCCAACAACGGCGGGGAGGACGCGCTCGACGAACTCGGCGTTGGGGTTAACCATCATCATGCGACAAATGCAGCCGGAGACGTTGTCAACCATGCGAGACTCGTGGATGGACAGGAGGGGCTCGAGCTTCTGCAAGATGGCGGGGTATTGAGGGATGGTCTTGTCGGTCTGGGTGGAGTTGAAGATGAGCTGACCGGTGGCGTAGGCAGCGTTGGACTTGGCGAGGGAGTCCTCGTCGCTCAGACGGTGAGTCAGGACGGGCATGAGGCTCTCAGTGAAGGGGGTGACGGCGCCGCCCATGTACTTGATGGCCTCAGCAATAACGCCGACGGAGGTGGATCGCTCGAGAGCCTCCTGGGAGCTGGCGAACTTGAGGATGGGCTTCTCGAAGACCTTCCACATCTCGGCGAAGTCACCGCCGAGGGCAGTGGCTAGACCGAGGATGACGTCCATGGCGGTGTCGATGACGAGCCAGTCGAACTCGGAAGAACCCTCCGCATCCTGCTCCTCCTCGTCGCCGAGGTCCTGCTGGCAGGGGTGGGAGCGGGTGATGAGGCAGCCGAGCACAGTGATGCTCTCCTTAAGCAGGTCCTCGTGGGTGAGGATGGCGGGGCCGCAAGTCTTGAGGGTAGCGGCGATGTTGCGATTGATCTCGGTGATGACACCACTGTAAACATGTTAGCAACATGACCATGGAGCGAGTTTCTATGAAATGTAATGAAATGCCCAATGAATCAGACGTGATCAAACGTGTTCTCAGCACCCGCACTTTGTGCGTCTGAGTGAGCTGGGTATAACGTGTGTTACTCATCCTTTGAGGGCAGGCAGGAATTAAGAAATTAAATGGTACATACCGTTCGGGGTCCTCGGCCCATGTCGCGAGGGTAGCCTTGACGATCATCTCGCCGAGACCGACGAGGACGGCGTCGGGCTGCTGCTTGAGAGGAATGCCTGCCTCCCACTTGGAGCCAGTCTGCTCCTCGAAAAGCTGCCAGACACGAGCGTACAAGCGCCACAGGGTGGAGATGGCGGCTTTGCGGGCTCCGTCGTAGGGGTGCTCGGCGAGAGCGGCGATGCGCTCGACGGCCTGGTCAAGGTATTGCTTGATGGCCTCAGGGCCGCAAGAGTGGGTGATAACGTCGCCAAGGACCTCGAGAGCAATCTCTTGCTCAAGAGCAAGGGCGGTGACACCGGAGAAATCATCCATGTCGTCCCACTCGTCGTCATCGTCCATGTCATCCTCCTCGGTAGCCTTGATCTTCAGCTTCTTGCCACCGGCAAGGAGCAGACCATCGGGCAGGTCCTCGGGCTTGACACCAGGGACAGAGACCTCCTCCTCGTCAAGCTCAAGGCAGTCGAAGAGACCCTTGAAGACACCAGGCAGGAAGTGAGAGAAGTCCTTCTCGTAGACCTTGGACAGAGAAGCCCACAAGATGAAGCTGGTCTCCTTGAGGCGGGCGTTGTCGAGGCCGAGAGCCTCCTCACTGGCCTTCATCAGGTCCATGACGTAGGGCTGGAACTCCTGAGGGCCAACAGCATCGGCAATGCGGCCCATCGAGTCGCAGACCGAGGAGCGGAGAGCGAGCGCCTCCTCGCCGCCCGTGATGTTGACATAGTGGCCAAGAGCGCCCATGACCTCACTGAAGTAGGGCTTGAATCCCTCGCCGCCGAGGGCCGAAGCGATAGCACCAATGGCGCCAGCGGCAGCGGACTTGACGCTGAAGTCCTCGTGACCAAGCAGGTTGGCCATCGGGGCAATGAGCTTGGGGCCGTAGTTCTTGATCAGCTGCTCGTCGAGACCCTCGCCGATGAGGGAGTCGAGAGCGCCGCAAGCGGCACGGATGATGCTGATGTTCTGCTTCTCAGAGGAACCAGCGGCGGCCTCGAGGTTGGTGAGGAGGGCACCGATAAGGGCCTCGTGCTGAGGTGCGAGTTCCTCGGCCATCTCGTCGGCCAAGTGAATAAGACCAACGAGAGCGGCGTGACGAACGGAAACGTCCTGGTCGTTCAGAAGCTGCAGAACGAGGGGCATGAGAGGCTGGAGCTGGGTGGCGATGAAGTCGGGAGCACCCTCAGAAGCGGTACCGAGGGAAAGGATAGCAGACTTGCGGAGGCCAGGGTTGGCGTTCTGGGCGAAGATGGGGAACTGCTCGAGCAGAGGGACGATAACCTGCTTGGGAGGCAAATCGCTGGCAAGCTGGTCGATCAGGCTGAGGGCGGTTCTGGCAGGAGAGGTGTCGTCGTCGTCGGCGTCGTTGTCAATCTCAGCGACGATCTGCATGCTCTTGACCATGAGAAGAGCTCCCATGTCCTTCATGCCCTGGATCTTCATGCGGCGGTACCTGGCGGCCTGGCCGAGGAAGGCCAAGGCCTGGGAACGCGCATCTTCCTCAACCTCGGTGTTGACGGCGAGGTCAAGCATGAACTGGATGATGTCCTTGAGGTAGTTGGCCAGGAAGGCTGAGTCGTAGCTCATGAAGGACTGCAAGACCTCGAAGAGGTCGTTGTACTGGTCATCGTTGCCGTTCTGGATGGCATTCTTCAGGATCTCAACCATGGGCTGGACCATGGACTGGAGGATCTGCAGGCTCTGGGCATCGTCGTCAACGTCAACGAGCACCAGAATGGCGCCGGCGGCCTTGGCGGAGTTCAGGCGAACATCGACGCTGGCGGGGTCGCAAATGGTCTTCTGCAGCAAGCTGAGGACCTGGCCAACGTGCTCGTGGAAAGGAACGGGGTCGTTCTCGAGCAGAGCGAAGAGAATGTAGGAGCCGACCTCGCGGTGGGCAACGTTGTCGGAGGTGTTCAGGGCGAGGAGCTCGCGGAGGAAGTCCTGACCCTCGCCATCCTCGAGATCGAGACCGACAGCGCCGGCAAGGAGACGCGACTTGGAGTGGCGCGAAGAGGCAGACTGATCGTTCAGAATGCTGTCGGTAAGGTGCTTCTTGGCGGCCGACTTCTGGTCAGCAGAAAGGTTGGTCCAGTGACGAGGAGTCAGGCGCAGAGCCTGCACAGAGGCAAGCTGTCGGATGGCCGGATCTTCGTGGGAGATGGTGACCTCAATCAAGAGGAGGAGGGACTCAGGCTTGGAGTAGTAGTTCTTCTGCAGCTCGGCCGTGACCGCCTTAACCTTCTCGGTGTCGGCTGTGTAAGAAAGCACGAGTTAGCAAGCCGAAGCTCGTGAAGAGTTTTCTCCTACAGGGCAAGGAGAAAAAGCAAATTTTAAATAGGCGAGAGACACGAAGCGAGAGACCACGGCGCGGAAAAAAATTGAAGAGGCTGGCTCAACGGGGTTTGGTGCCGGGGTGGCACAGGGCGGCCGACAACAATAGAACTGGGGGGAGGAGAGAAACTCACGAATCTGGCTTGCTTGGAGCAGCTGGACCAAGTTTCCTTTATCCATCTTGAAGTTATTGATGTCTCGTCCTCACACGCAAAAAGAAAGGAAAGACGAGAAGGACGAAGGAGGGGAAGAGGGGTAAAAGGAGAAAAGGAAAAGGCCCTGCGCGACGAATTTTAACCAGGAAAAAAAACCGGACTGGGTGTCGGCCAGTTGTTTTTTTTGTTGATGCCCGAGCCGCCTATGACACCGCGACCAAGGGGGTTAAAAAAAAGTGCCTCGCAAGGACTGCCACACAAAATTTTAGGGGACCAGCGTGAAAATTTCGACATTATAGCCCCGCCATAGCTGATAAGATAAGGAATTGAAGGCGTCTCTAAGGGGGAGGGGGGGGGGGGGGGGATCGAAAATTTTCCTGCAAGGCGGGGTTATTAGGCCCAGGCACCCCTCCTGAAGGAAACCTCGATGAAGGAAGGCATGATGCATCTTACCTCACCGCGCCTGCAGAAATTGAGGGGTACGTATTTCTGCCCCTCCATTCACGTGTATGCTATTTTTCATTGCATTGCAGGCAAGAGCCATTCTTCATGCCGCTACCTTCGCAGTGTGTTTGATGAAGCTGTTTTGGACCTTTGTTGGCTGCACTGAATGAGAGGGCAACGAAAAGAGTGACATGTTTCTGAGTCTCTCGTCACTGAATTCCATCTTCAGTATCTGGGTGATGCTTGAGACCACCTCGGCAAACTTTCCATCAAACTGCCTCTGCATGCACTTCCAGACATGAGTACTGTAAGAGTGGAACATCCCTGGAAACACACAATTGACAATGCCTATGGTTGGTCTCTCCGGCATTGGCTTTAACCCACAACCATCAGAATAGGGGCTAACTGTCAAAGACCTAACGCTTGTTGTCTGATTGACTTTGAAAGAGGGGAGGCCTCCACGACCACAATGCTCCACATCCATTCACCATTTGCAGACTTGGAGCCTTCGCGACGGGAGTTGCTGCATGACATGTGGGCTCGGACTCTTTCGACTCAAATTTATGCCGAAATTCTTCACCGACATTCCGCACCCGGGCCCGGACCCACATCGGAGTCGGTCTCCGCCCTCTGCCCGGGTACGACCCGTCTCGGAACGCCGGGTGGTGACAGGCCAAAAACGGGCTTCGTTCAACAAATTCAGGCCTTCCTTATTCAAAGTACAGGTTTCGATAAATTAGCCTGCATACACACAATGCACACATTGATGTTGCGCGCAAGTGACAACAGAGCGAGAACGCACGAATTGCGACACTGTCGCACCGCCAAGGGCAAACATTGCCCGCTGCATATAGCATCGATGGTTGTCTACATTACTATGCTTTGTTTCTAATGTACTGCTATGCCTGTGTTTCGAGTTGGACGGCCATTTCGAAGGACCTGATGTCCAAGATTGCCCATCAAAACAGGGATTCTGCGCCAAACTCGCCAGTCTGCCCTTTGCACCATGGACTTGTAGGTTATGCAATAAGGGAAACAGTTTTTCTGGTCCTGGTCCCAAAGATCTTGGTCTCTTTGACCGAGGTCTGTCTGGCGTCTCGACGTTAGAAACCCATGATGTGGCTAGTTCTTCGCCCGAAGTGACTTCGGCTGACCGTGCCAAGCAAGGGTGTGCAAAACTGCTCGATGCCGCCACGTCGTTCAGGACAGAAGCTGGACATCATTCCCTAGCTATTTTCATACCTCTATCCCACAGAGGTGGCTTTTTGCATTTGGTGATCTGTTGCATCAAGCCCTTGATCCCAGAGATTACGGGTCGAATCATCCCGAGGAATATCTCAGATTCCGGATCGAGAAGCCCAACGGCAACTCTGGCGAATGGACATTAAGAAAAGCATAGAGCATAAGAAGTTCGGGTTCCATGAGATAATTTCGCACGTATCAGGGCTTTTTCGGGGTAGACATCATCTTTGAGCGACCGCTCGTTCTATATCGACATGGCCGGCATGATGGATATATACGGCTGGATAGTATATAGTCGTAGTCACATATCCTAGGCATGCTCAGCATTGCTCGCTCAAAACCATTTCTGCTGCCTCCTCCAACGCGGAAGAGATGAAAGGCGAAGCCGAAGATAAGATGACTAACCTTGCTGCTCAACCTGTCGCCGGTCTCGTCCCTCATATTTCCCCCGGACTTTATTTCATTGAAGTCAAGAGGACCGCCTATTTCTGATGTGGAGTATGCCCCCTGTACGCGAAGTCCTCCGCGAACGACCTCATCGAAGCGCGAATATTTACATCTTGCGTATCAACCATTGCTTGAAGTCTGTGCAACACCATAGGACTGAGAACCCGCCAGTTGACCCAAAATCTGGATATGATTGAACCTTGGTCCAAACCATACCACCCATCCATACGCACTAATGCTTTTGGGGTATGAGTGTCGGGCCAAGCGCTTGTTGACTGCCAGAAGGCAAAACATTCACCCCAGTGGCTCGAGGCAAGCTTTGATATCAAGATATCTCAAAGCTTCTTGCTGATGATATCGAAGAAACTTGAGTTGGGCGACGACTGCTGGGTGTAACGACAGGCAAGGCGGTTGAAAGAGAGAGAGGGGGGCCCGCGATTCCGTAAACCTGATCCGGCGGAGCCGCCGATGAGGAAGTTGACGGACTCACGTTCAACTCCACCAGTGATCTCTTAGATTACCTGGTACTTATGATTGCCAAAGAACCGGTAACGAGCGGTCAGAACTGTGGCTGGAGAAAGGTGTCGTAGAAGGGCCCGACCATTTCAATCTCGTAGGTATTTGCTGGAGGTGGCGGCGGGTCAGGCAAGGTCAAATCTCTCACAGACGCGTGATGGAATATTCTTCACTAGTGTGGTGGGAAAACAAAGTTGGCCCTCAAGAATTCAAGCCTGTCATATGTGTTTGAAGGCTCATGGCACCTTTTCCTAGGCTATAACAATGTCGCGAGAGCACTTGAAATCAAGTTCTACCTTGGGTATCTCAACCCTTGGCTCCAAAGAGAGAGAGGAATTTAGAGTCCAGGAGAGCGTTGGACGTTTTATGAGTTGATCATGCACAGCTAAGAATGTTAATAATACAAAATGCCTTCAACGGAACCTGAGCTCTACCCGGAAAACCCCACCCGTGATGCTCGAGGCTGTGTCGGAAGCGACGTCAGGTTGGGGTTCAATCACTGGCTTCAGGACACGAGACCTGTAGAAGACTACAAACACGAAGGCACCAGCAAAATATAGCCTTTGTAGGTTGCTTAAGTGGCGTTATCCAAGATCAAAACCGATCTAAGTATGATCACAGGTCACGAATTTGCATGCAAGTGATTGAATGTGTTCGAGGCCAAAATAGCTATCTGTCATTATGTTTTAATATGTTCGAAGGAATGTATCGTGGTATGATGCTGATGCCAAATGATTGAAGAGCGCCGATTCCCATGCAAGTGTTTTGTCCCCCCCGCGATTACCGCTCATTATGCCGATTAACGCTTTAGTTTTTCGTAAAACATCCAGTCGTAACTATTTCTACAGACCGCAGGCGCTGAGAGCGACCTGGGTGGCCTGGGCGTCGATGCGGCCGAGCTCGTTGGCCTGGTCGGTGGTGAGGTCGTTCATAGCGGCGAGGGCGAGGTTGAAGCCGGAGCCGGCGTGGTCGATGGCGAGGACGTTGATGCTCTTGCCGTTGTAGGTGAGCTGCCAGCAGGTGCCGCACTGTCTTGTGTTAGTTGATAGTGTCCAATGAGGTTTGGGATGGATGAGTAGACTCACGTTGGGGGAGTTCCAGCCGGCAATGGTGTCAGAGCCGCCGATGTAAGGGAACTTGGCGACCTGGCCCTGGTTTTGCCAGCCGTACTTGGTGGTCAGGCCGTTGGCGCCGTTGGAGCAGGAGACCGCAGTTAGGGAGCGGGCACCGTCGTCGTAGCCGGTGTCGTAGGAGACGGAGACGGCCGCAGCGGCGGCGACGGAAGAGAGGACGGTGAGGAGGCTGGAGAACTGCATTTTGGCTTACTGGGGATTGGTGTGGTTGGTTTTGGAGAGGTGGAGTTGGGTAGATGAGATTGGGAGTTGACGAAGCTGATGAGGATGAGGAGCAAAAGAGTGGAATGTCGCGAGCTCCTCGGCCGGCTTTATAGGATCTCGACGATTGCAAGACTCATCGGCCTCTTCTTCGTCCTGCTTCTTCTCCCCATCCTCCCTCGCTTCCACAGCCCCATAACTGCGGGAGCTACATGACCTTACAGCTCCATTACCAGACCCAAGCCGGCGACACCGCTCCCCAAAGGACGAGCGAACCATCCATCCATGACGTTGGGGTCTCTCGGGCAGTAGCGTCATGTCGTGACATGGAAGCGGCACAGGTCCCTTGCTACCGAAGCTTGGCGGGACTCCATGCCGCATGTTACATCGTATGGGATGACTGCCGGAAGGGGGGCAAAGGACCAAGCTTCACCAGGGCTCCGTGAATTCGTATTGAAGGTGCGATGCTACGCTAGCAGAGGCGGGCTAAGGCACGGTAAAAGGTGAGCAAAAATGCCGATCACAGATCTTGGATGTTGTCGGTCGTGGGGAAAAAACATCAAGGACCCTGCAAAAGCCGAGGATTCTGTCTCTTTCTCTTTCTCCTCGTATTCGACAGACCACCCGCGATCGTTTGTCATCCGTCTGTTCTTAGATACCCCCATAACTACGCTCAAGATCAGTTGAGGTTAGTTGCTCGAGTGAGCTGCGCGCTCGTTGGTTCGATGCGACTTTCTCCTGCCCCATTTTCGCATTTTTGCCAGCCTCCTCTCTTCCCCCGCCGTCTTCTAGAGTGGCCCATCAACCGACCTTCAAGGTCAGCTGCTCGGGAATCTCCTTCGAGTCAGTGTCTTCCAGTGTGTTGAGTCTTTGACACTACAGTTCTTACCTGTTTACCGCCTCGAACGACGTTTCTTCGTCTTCGGAGCATCCGTACCTTATTAGTCGTCATACACATTTTGGTCTTGCTCCACAGAAAGCCGAGGCGGGACGCAACGTCAGGTGGTCTCGGATCCGCCTCGTGTTTTTTTCCCCCCCAGAAACCGTTTCTTCGCCAACGCATGCATTCGATGCGACCTCATCGGGGCTCTCGTCAGGCTCAGCTTCTGAGTGCTCCCCCCCCCTCTCTTTTCTCTCCAAGTGGTCGGTTCGGAAGGATGAGGCGTAGATGCTTGATTATCTGGCCAATGGTTTTGGGAAAGTAGAACAGCCAAGAGCTAGCTAGCTTGCCGTGAGCTTACGGCTGTGGCGGACGTTGACGCACGTCTCTCGCGTAAAGAACTGTAGCCGAGCCCCAAGAATACTGCCAGAAGCACCGCGGTGCATGACCAACCACGACATGGGCATGGCGCCGCGAATGAGGACGCCGTCGCCGCTAGCTAGGGTGAACTAGCTCCGCGCGACGGTGAAAGATTCCACACCGAAGCCTCGGCCGAAGATGCAGACAGTCTGACGGACAGACTCGCTGCCTTTCGCGCTGACGACCGTTGGGCAACGTTACAAGCGCGCAAGCGCGGTGATCGACGCGCGCGAAGGTCTCACTCTCGTCTGCGGGTGGTTGATACAACATGGCCGATCACCTTGGGCCTTCCCGTGTTCCCTCCGCCGCGGTAAGCCCGACGCGAGGGAGCGCCTAGTTCAGCCTCCAAGGAGCCATGATGATGTTTTCTTTGTACTTGTTTGCTGCCTTGAAGCTGAAAATAGCCATTTCGGGGAACCTCGGCCGTAGAGGTTGTTGGAATCTGCGAGATCAGCTTGCCCTTCGGCATGCAGTTGCATGGTTTCCACAGGCTCCCCCATCGCTTTGACGGGGCGCAGCCGACGGGCACTGTTTAATGATGGAGCAGGTGGAGCTTGCGGTAGGCTCGGCAGAAACACGAGGTCTTGTGTGGTTTGTTTATCCGCTTGCTTTTCGTCTGTTTCCAGTAGAATCGTGGAGCCGGTGGACCAGCAATCAGCTTCCATCGCCCAACGGGTTCCGGCGGAAACGAAATCTGATGGTCGGCCGTGGGATGGCTGGAGGGCGGTTAATCATCCACTCGAGCGTACTTGCAGCAAAGATCAGAGGGCGCAGTAGACGTGAGAAAGCCGAGCAGCGCTGGCTGGGCGTGCTATCGAGAGCTCCGGGTTTAATGTCGAAAACCCGACCGAGTACGAGCTTTTCGAGGGCAGCAACCAATACAAAAAGGCGTAGATGCGACTTGGCTTGATATCAATCCAAGGGAGGATATATCAATCCACGTTCAGATAGTGCAGCGGGTTCATGCCGATCGTTTGGTCCGGCGTTGCGTTGCGTTGCGTGCATGGGACCTCGGACGACTGTGAGATAAGAAAGGCGTTGACGGGACAGCTCCAAAAGAGATCGACAGTGGTCCGGGATGGGATATCCATAGCCATATCAGACGAGATTCAAAAGCTCGGCCGCCAGACACTGCGATTCCATCGCTGACTCAGTGGCATGATTTGAAGACCAACACCAGCGCCTTGTTGAGGTAACGACGTTGATCGAGGTCATCTTGCTGCAGGCTCAACAATGACTTGCTTCGACGTCTGAGATTGGCTTTCATACTCACTCAAAAATATGCCAACACAGGAGATGAAGTTGAAAGGGACGGTTGCCATTGGCAAGTAACTTGATGTCGAGAATCTAATGTCACGAGATAGAAAGAGAGAGAGAACATGGCATGATGAGAGAGCACTGTGACAGCCGCAGACGGGAACGATGAAAAGAATGCACGCCCCCGTAATGAGAACGCATTGGCCAATGAAAACCGTCCAAAAGCACCCCGCACTCAACGTAGGGCTTCACCCCGCCAAAAGAGAGAGCCGCTGAGACGCCGCCGCCTTCCTCCGTGATCGGGCCTCTCAAACTCTTTTTTGAGTCACGGTCAAATTCAGGAGATAGACGCGATTCACGCTCATTTGCGGTCAATTCAACGGCATCATATCGTAAAGGAAGGAATCTAACTTCCGGAACCCAGATTTTTCCACGAGACTCTGAGCGAAGCCGTCGAAAAGCGTCGATCGGACCGCATCGACAACACCAACCCCGTCACCCCTCACCCCTCACCTCTCACCTCTGACACTCACTCTCACACTCACACTCACACCGACTCCCCCCCTCCCCCTCAACTTACACCGCCTGCCCATCATGACCAAGGAGACGTTCGTGATCAAGACGCCCTCGTCCTCCGCCAACATCGGCCCGGGCTTCGACGTCATCGGCCTCGCCCTATCCATCTACCTCGAGCTGCACGTCACCGTCGACCGCTCCGTCCAGACCTCCTCCGAGCCCCTGAACTGCCGCATCACCTACGAGGGCCAGGGCGAGGGCACGCCCGACATCAGCCTCGACCCCTCCGTGAACCTCATCACCCGCGTCGCCCTCTACGTCCTGCGCTGCCACGCCCAGCGCATGTTCCCCGTCGAGACCCATGTGCACATCAAGAACCCGATTCCTCTCGGCCGCGGGCTGGGCAGCTCCGGCTCTGCCGTCGTGGCTGGTGTGATGCTTGGTAAGGAGGTCGGTCACCTGGACCACCTCGACCTCGACAGGTTATTCGACTTCTGTCTCATGATTGGTACTTTGTTCCCGTGCAGCAGCAGATGACTCGGGAGCTCCGGCTGACACGCAGCAGAGAGACACCCGGATAACGTTGGCGCCTCGCTGTACGGCGGCTTCGTCGGCACGTACCTCCGCCCCCTGAAGCCGGAGGACGTCCAGCGCATCGAGATCCCGCTCAGTGAAGTCCTCCCGGCTCCGGCCGGCGGCGTCGACACCGGCGAGACCCCGCCGGAGCCGCCCCACGGCATCGGCCACCACATCAAGTTCCCCTGGGCCAAGGAGATCAAGGCCATTGCCATCATCCCCGACTTCCAGGTTCCCACCCATCTTGCCCGTGAGGTCCTGCCTCCTCACTACACCCGTCCTGATGTTGTACGTATATTTGTCTCTTGGTTACCACTCTTACCGTATCTTTCTGACCAACGCTCGCAGACCTTCAACATGCAAAGAATAGCCCTCCTCCCCGTCGCCCTCGGCACCTCCCCCCCGGATCCGGAACTCATTCACCTCGCCATGCAGGACAAGATCCACCAGCCCTACCGTCAGACTCTGATCCCCGGCCTGGGCCAGATTGTCGAGAGCATGTCTCCCAGTACGCAACCCGGTTTCCTCGGCGTGTGCCTTTCTGGTGCCGGTCCTACCATTCTCGCCCTTGCCACGAGCAACTTTGAAGAGATCGCCAACAAGATCATCCAGATCCTCAAGGAGAATAACTCCAACAAGGATGTCGGCTGCCAATGGAAGATCTTGGAGCCTGCTGAGGGTACGCAGGTCATTCGGTAAACGGGAAACCGGGTACGGGTAAGGGATTTTATGATTCGTGTGTTCTGAGTTGGGGACCGGGGGGAAAAAAAGAAAAAAAAAACCCCCCCGAAGCAAAGAAAAAATAAGAATAGACAAGTCTTGATACCCACTCCGTTTCAACCTAGTCGAACAGCATTTCCTTCTTAGTGCAGCCCCGACCGAACAAGCAGAAGAAGTCTGGATCTGTCAGGTCGGTATCATGCGCCGTAGCCTTGGCTTTATATTTTTCCAATCGCGCCCCGAATTCTTCCCCATTCCACAACTCCTTCCCATCAACGACCCCCCTCTTGGGCGGCCCAATCTGCTCGATGGCGAAGCTGGCAGCGACGGCGCCGTACGCGGATGCCAGGATCTCGTCGTCCGTCTTCTCGAGGGCGACACCAAACGCGCCCAGGAAAGCGTTCCCGGCCCCCGTCGCGTCGACCACCTTTTCCGAGCCGGCGTCGTAGTACGGGGGGAGCCACAGAGGTCTGCCCCGTCGGGGAACCGTGAGGCAGCCGTCCTCGCCGCACCTCACCACCGTGACCCAGCCGCCCCTTTTACTTTCGTTTCTCGGAAAGGCGGGATCCCCGTCGGCGCCGCACGCGACTTCGTCTCTCGAGGAGATGTTGGCAGCGGCCAGCTCTAGCACTTTTTTGCGTGCCCAGACCGGAGCAAACATGCCGGGCTCGAACATGCCCAGGAGCTCTTCGTCGTTGGGGGACAGCACGGCGACGTTGTCGCGCGCGACTTGGAAGTGGCGGAAGAAATGGGTTTCCGTCTGCCTGTAGTCGCAATGGAGAGGCGAGGGCTCCCATACGATTGACGGCCGCGAGGCCGTCGTGCGGCGTGTTTCTCGTAGTTCATCTGCTTGTTGCGTCAAGTCTCTGGTAGATGCCAGCGTGTGGACGACGGTCGATCGGAGGAGGTGTTCTGGCAACTCCTTTAGTCGAGGGCGAAGCGGTGGCGATGTGTATTCGAACGTCTTGGCTGCAGTTCATTTCAGCCCCCCTCGGTCTTCCATATCATCTATGATGAAGGACATGGGCAACGAACCTCCAAATGCTTTGTCTTTGTAACGAAGCAACCCTCTCGTAGAGGAACTTCCATCAATCTTGTGCAAGTGAACATTGACTCCCCATCCCTCAATCTGGTGCATCACAGAAGCAGGGAAGTCATCTCCAGCCACGATGAGACAGCAGATGGTCTCGGCCTCGGTCTCCGCCACAGCGAGGCGAGCCCCGAGGGTACCTACGAGAAGGTCGCATCACATGAATAACCAAACTCCCATCACATGCTTGTCAGGGAGGCCGCTTACTGTAGAACCCAGATCCGCCGGCAACTTCAGGCAAAACCCACCCGTCGGGGAAGTGGATCTCGTCCAGCACGACCATGCCGAGCGAGACAAAAGCCGGAGCCGGCTGGACAGGGACCCCCTCTGGAGCCGGCGGCACGGACGCCGGAGATGTCTTCGGGGACCGAGATCCCATCATTGGCTCTCCCCGTTCCGGTTTCGCTTCGTCGGATCGCGGTATGAAGAAGTTGGTCCGTTGCTTGATTAGACTGATAGAGCTTGAGATGTATGTCTCTCGACCAAACTCCACTTTCGGGATTTTTTTTACTTTTTCACTTTTCCCCGTGGGCGGGGTATCAGCTTTAATTGGGCCATTCCTGTTTATTCGCCCTTTGAGGCGTTGTGTAACGAATATTCAATGGATGGGGATTTGGTGTTTGATGGTGTAACCTACGATCACCGACTCCAGTCCCGGCCCGTCTCGCTGCGTTGGTCTTGGATAAACCCACGTGATTACAAGGTGATACGGATTCCAGATTATGTCCTGCATGCTCCCTGCAGCACTGTCGCAGTCGGTAAGAGACGTAACAGCCGCAGCCCTCTCTAGTGTCTGATGGATCGAGAATGTGTAAGCAGTCCAATGATAGCCGCCCAAGGCTGGAATGAGCGGTGATGCGGTACAATCCACACAACAGCCAGCCACCCGCCTCGCAGCAAATCCGCGGCCTGGGAATCACGCATTCCTAGTCTCGAACAGCCTGGCCAGAAGGTGTTTCTCCTTGCTGAGCTCCCCTTATCTCCATCTCGCATATACATGCCTTCTCCGAGACACGCACTGCAGTCACGTACAGTATGCATGCGCATAAAGACGAATCAGAGAGACTCAACCCTCAGGCGCGCCTCAGATCGTCACTAACCACCATTTATTTGTAGGCGTCTGCCAAATCAGCCACACGGGTGAAGCTGCTTGATTAATCTGTCCTCTAACAGCAGTCGCTCGTGGTTCGGATGGCCCTGCATCTTTTCTTGCCAGCCACGAAGCGTCTTCCCGCTCACAGGCAGGGCTTAATCCGCGGGAGAATCTCGACAATCGTAGCACGGCCTTGCCGCGATGCTAAAAATACAGCAGTTGGGCGGCTTTTCCCCGTTGTGCGTCTCCTTCGCTCTCGCACAGACTCGCTTTGGTGGCGTCTTCAGACTTCCCGTAACTGAGCCAAAGCGACATCCCAATAGCGCTGGTAGGAATCGAACCCATCTTCACCTAGGTACGACCGGCACCACCCGTTTCCCAGGCGCTGGGAAATGGTCCGAAGCTAAGCACCCACCACGGTCCCACGGACGGTTTGAACTTCGGCGAAATGATGGTCTCTCTGCGTGCTGCCTCCTGCGTCGCGCGGGTATCAGAATCATTCGGGGTTGAGGCCCTCTTCCGGGGCGACCCTTTCATCCTGTTTTCGTCGTCACCGATGCCATGGTTCCTCAACGTTTCGTGGCCCTGATGATTTTATGAGGTAAGATAAGGCCGAGTTTCGAGCAAGCTCGCCAGCGAAGAAGAGACGCCGTCCGTAGTGTAGCTTGCATAAGCCCCCTTCGATGAGCACATAGGGGCGATGAAAGGATGGATGGGTGGACGACAGAGACGGTGAATTGCCGTTTACTCCGAGAATGGGGCGCCGTTGTACAACCGTCGTGGATGCGTGACAAGGCTTCGTGCTGCTTATCACGCAGCAGTAGCGAACGCGCCGTCCATGTCTCGAGTCGTTTGTCGTAACGGTGTTCCCGCGTGCTGTGTGTCGACTCGAGTCGAGTTGGTGGAGAGAGGTGGGGTGGAGATGAAGCGCGGAGAGACCAGGGTTTTCCCAACGATCTGGCCGTCCGCCGATCGACTGTCCGTCTGGCCAATCACGCCGGATGCATTTCCAGAAATGATTCGATGAACGGCAGCCAGCCCCGGACACCAGCCCCGAGCGGTGAGGGAGCCCGCACCTCAGGTACATTCGACCCGGGGCCGGGGGAACCCTTCGAACCCTGTCGCTCTCGCCCTGTCTTCCAGCCTGCCAATTTGTTTTATGCTTTAATGGTTTGGCAAACAAGGCAAGATTCCAGCGATCTGGGCAGGGGGCTTGCTTCGAGATCCAGAGATGACAGGTGCTTCGTGGGCCTTTTTTGGCGTCGCCCTTCCAGAACATGTCAGTGTCAGTGTCAAAGTACAGCACCCTCTGTTAGGTATCTGTGCCTGTACATGCGTCGCGTAGCAGTCGTAGCAGGCGGACAGACATGAACGGGAACCCGCCCACCGAGGCATGCCCAGCCGACGCGGGCCATCATGGGGTCGCAGGCGGCACAAGGGGCTTGAATGCTAGCGCCAGGCTGTCTTGGATGGGGCAGGGGAGAGCATCGGGTGCCAGACCAACCCTTTTCGGACGCCTGGTGGAGGCCCTGGGAAAAAGATGGGCTCGATTCATGGACCATGGCCTGATTTGAAATTGCGTTGTTTGTTTTTGCTGAGTTGAAACTAGTGTAGAAACGTTGGAAGAAGAGGTGGTGACGAAAGAGAGAGGACGGGCAACAAGCCGCCAATGCGCCTCTCGGTCAACAATCGTCAAGCGGTAGACCAGACGTGCCTTAGCACCTCGCATGGCACGTTGGTCGTGTGTGTCGTGGTCGTGGGTGAGGTGAGCGAGCGAAGAAGCTGTGAGTGCGAGGAACGGGGAGCACAGAAGGTCCACGTCGCAGGGCCTCAGCCGCTGCTAGTACTACGAAAAGGTGTGGTGGAGACGGGAAGCAGGCGCATGCACCACGGGCACCGAACCGGAGGACCCGCAGTGGCCCAAGCTCCCCAACGTCTCGAAGCTTTTGGTTTGCTTCTCGCGTTCTGCCGCCCCTGCTCTACCTGTTTTCCCTGCTCCGTGTCTGTCAGTGTTCCCCGTTTGTGCTCGCCTCGACTTTCCCCTAACTTAGCTTAGGTACCTACCTGCCAGACAAACTCTTGTCACTTCAACCTGGGAAGTCACACCCAGGGTTTTTGACGCTGGAGTTATCCATGGATTCAACAGAGGGCATGCAGTTGTGCACAGCCTCTAGGGCAGCTCAGCTCAACAACCACTGGATTGGATAAGAGCGATCCCCCCCCCCCCGAAATCACCAAGGTAATACGGAGTAGTTGTTAGGAAAACAACAAGAACCAAGAATAGCAAAGAGTGTTGGAAATCCAGACACGTAGACTGCTGATGCGATAAGGGGTCGATCCCGGCCGGCAAAGTTGCATGGTTATCTTCCGTTTTTGCTCATCTGCCAGACTGCCACCATCTGGGTAAGCATGTCTCTCTATTTTCTGTTGAGAGAGTCGTCTTCGATCCCAGCCCGTCGTCTTCTTATCGGTGTCACCGGGTTCGCTCCTAGGGACCTTCACCTCTTGCCCATCTACCTAGGGCAAACGCTGGAACGTGGTTGTCTGAAGTTCGCTCTTCCCTCTCTCTCGGAGACCGTCCGGCGCCGTCATTCTTCTGGCGCTGGACGTCAACAATGCCTGCTATTTCGCGCTTTTCCTCGGTCTACAAAATTGATAATCTGACAAGTGTAGAAGGGGGGGGGGGGGGGAGGGCCAATCTGACACTCGCAAAGCAGCTAGTTCGCAGGTGATGATGGGTTGGCACTAGATTAGACTCAACGCACCTTCAGTCTCCCAGATGGTTGTCCTAGTAAATCGACTCTCTGTCTCTCTTTCTCTCTCTCTCTCTCTTACACACACACACACACACACGCTAAGTATGGCAAAGCAGACACTGCATCCCGCCTTGGCAGGGTCACGAAGAGTGTAAGGCGGTGCTTGAACCCCCCTCAGGCCGTGTGTACATCAACTCTCACGTTTACCTGGATCTCGGCCTGATAGCTCGTACCTGACCGCTCCCAGCTCCTGTCACAGTGAGAAGAAATCAACACCGCCAACTTCTTCCTTTCCCCCACTCAACTCAGACCGTCGGTGTTGCAAACAGAAACCGTTCCATCCGCTCTCTTCCTATTTGAGACGCAGTGATCAAGAAACCCCCCGCCCCCGACGGATTGTCAGTCCACGCATCTCTGCGTCGCCCAAAGCCGCGCGAATCCAGATCCAGACAATTAGCGGTCGCGGCAATGTGGTCGAGAGCCATGCCATGCCACACCAAACCGCACCATTCCCCTCCCGTCGTCAGCTCACGCGCCCGCGTCGATCGGGCGTTTTTCTTGTGGTCTCTAACTCTAGCTACCCAGATGCACACTGTACAATAGTGTTGTTACTCTTAGAAATCAGAAACCCGTAGACGGTTGTCGTTTTAGCCACTGTAGCCACCGGTCTAATTGTGGTCAACTAGAGTCAGATGCATCCAGGAATTGGGACCACGACCAAGTAAATCCCCAGGTCAGTTCATGTGCTTTCGAGAAGCACAACACTTCCATACACACATGAACTTGGCATATCACACATGAACATGGCGTGCATTGAGACTACAAAACATGTATGTACATCACCACCACCACCACCACCACCACCAACGCCGCCGCCGACACGTACACCTCCTCCGGGGTTTCAAATATTAGCGCAGTGAATTGCCCCACTACTCCCCACCCCAATAACTAGGTTTTTTATAAAAGTTATAGCTCTATTATCTTCGCCTAATTTCTAAGGAATTCTAAGGAAAGTAACTTCTAAAACAAAAGCTAATACTTTCCTACTAACGTTAAAAAAAGGGTTTTTTACTACTACTACTAAAGTTTAAATACCTTAAGTAGCTGCTATACTTACTAGATATTAATTTCACTAAGAATATATAGTTTTAGATAAAGAACTATATAAATAATGACTTTAATATATAAAATCTTAGGTAGTTAGAGTTAGATATAGTAATCTGGGCTATATAGCACTTAATCCTATAGGAATAGTTAAAAGAGCTAGCTTACTAAATAGTCTACTAATTACACCTAGTTATTAAGTTAGGTAGCAATAGTATCAGCTACTAAATATACTATATAAATTACGCCTACTTAAAACTACTGATACCGCGCTAATCTTATAACTTTTAGGTATAGTATCGTGGGGCAATTCACGCGCTAACAACCCCGGAGGAGGTGTACATCCCCCCCACCTCCCACCCGTCAACCACCAACCGAGAAAGAGCTCCCCTGCCGATCTGATTGGATCCCTCCTCAACAATACACGTACAGGGCACTTTAGTATGCTGGGCAGGGTTGTCGGGCTGGTACCTCAACCACTACCGGTCCCCGGGAGCTATCGCCGGACCTCCGGGTACATCCACCTGCTCTCGTTGAACCGCCCGCAGTCAAGTCTCTCTCACAACCTTCTTATCGCCCAGAAGCTTCAAGTAGTGGTACTTACACCTAAACACTCTCTGTACCTTCCGACTCCCCGTTCCCATCTCGTCCCAGCCAGAACCAGGTGCCAGGCAAGTCAAACCCGTCCCAGACCCATCTCATCCCCATCCCATCC
This sequence comes from Colletotrichum euphorbiae, assembly GCA_037178605.1. NCBI lineage: Eukaryota > Fungi > Ascomycota > Sordariomycetes > Glomerellales > Glomerellaceae > Colletotrichum > Colletotrichum euphorbiae. The sequence goes on along the minus strand of JAXCEF010000068.1, from coordinate 115,061 downwards.
CATCCCGTCCAAGTTCCAGGCCAGGGGTGCGCGTTGTGCGTGTGTGTGTGTGTATGTGTGTGTGTGTGTGTGTGTGTGTGTGTGAGACAGAAAGAGCTCGTTGCGTGTGCCTGTGTGCGTTTGTGTGGCCAGTCCATCTGTGTGAAGCTCATTGCCAATCCTCCCTCCTCCCTCCGTGCGTATATCTGCCGTGCAACTCCCCCTCCCTGCCTACCCTGCCTACCCTGCCCTCTCCCGCCGTCAAACTCTCCCATCCGTCCGCGTCTACCCATCACCCTCCCTATACGCACTCACCTTATACAACCTCGATAAACATTTCCCTACCGCCCTTGGTCCTCCACTGTAGTCAACAAGCAGCAGATTCAGGCAATTTACTGGCTTACACAACCCAAAACCACCATGTCGCGCATCACCGCCCCCGTCGCAAAGCTCGCCCGCTCCATCAACTCGGCCGCGGCAGCCACCCGCTCCTCCGGCCTGCTCGAGTCCCATTACAACGTCAACCAAGGCGCCGTCCTGATGCCGAAATACGCCGAGCTCCTCAAGAACCGCACCACCCTCGAGCACGACGTAAGTTTCTTCCCTGCCCCCCGCTTCCCTCCCTTTGCCAAATTTGCTGCTAGCAGTCCACGACTAACACCAAACCTCGATCCAAGTCCGCCCGCACCCTCACGACAACCCATCGACCGACCCCGCAGCCGACCCGGGCATCCCCCTCCTCCCTTCGCCAGATGCAGACCTTCTCCTCCGCGGCGCCCCCCGCGTCCGCCTCCCCCGTCGCCTCGATGGACTTCACCACCCTGCCCACGTCCCACGAGCCCGCGCCCCGGAACGAGTTCGCCGGCATGCGCATGCCCCTCCTCCCGGACTCCTTCACCACGAACCACCGGTCGCTGTACGAGCAGGACGCCGCCGCCGCCGCCGAGGAGGAGCTGCCCCTCTCCAGGCCCGAGATTTCCGTCGTCGCGGCGCACCCGGAAAACGTCACGACCGCCGCCGCGCTGACCGAGGTCGAGGGTTTCGGCGTCGACGGCGTCGAGCTGAAGTGGGCGCACGAGAGCGAGGCGGCGTCGGCCGAGGACGCGCACCAGCCTGGTCTGAGGGATCTGTGGAAGGGTCTGGTCGACGACGTTGTTGGAAGGAAGCCGGTTTTCTAAAGCGGAGATGAGGCAGAAGAGAGGAAACGCGAGGATTTGTCACGATGTGTGTGGGTGTGTGTGTGTGTGTGTGTGAAAAGAACAAAGCAAAGCGGTTGGAATTAGTTCGAGTCAACTCTGAGCTGCGTGGCTAGGATAGCGGTTGCAACGAGTTTTCTTTTTTGGGTTTACTCACATGGTTTTTTAATAGCAACTCATGGGAAGGGCGGGTATCAAGGGAGACAGACATCACCGGATACAAGAAGTATGATGAATTCTACGACTCGATTGGATCTTTCGCAGATCTAACAAGCAAACAAACCATTACAGTCCGTCTTGCTCCAGATGTGAAATATGCCATGATTAGAAAGTAACTTTTGATTGCCAATTTGTGGTATCGCCCGTTGCCTAACACTCCATTTCGTGAGTCTACCGAAAGCGATTCCAAAATGCTGTCGGCTGCTGATTGCCTCTTCGGCAGCATTAAAATTCTCAAACTCTTACGAAGGCGCGGAACAGCTCTTGAGGTAGCTTGGCCTCCCCGGAGTATCCATCGACCGACCTTCGTGCCAGACCTCACATCCAATGCGTCTGCCCCCTCTTCACCCTTGAGTGGAAATCGCTTCTATTAACCACCCCTGCTCGTTCACCGCTTCTTCATGGTCGGGCGAGGCTTGCACTCGTCCGCCTGGACCGGATGAAGCATTACCTTGATGGGGTACTGCTGCGTGTTGTGTTGGAAGCCCTTGCTCCAGTCGTAGCTGATTCCGTACGCGAAGATGGAACCGTTCTTGTTGAAGGTCGTGGCCGTGATGCTGCCGCCCACGTTGGGGTAGCCCTTGAGTCTGTGTTTGGCGTCCTTGTCCCAGAAGTGGAACGTGCCGTCGGAGCCGGCGGTGCTGAAGGTGCCGTGGACGGGGTGGAAGGAGATGTCGTTGACGGCGTAGACGTTGGTGACATTGTTGCTGGGAGGATCGCGGTGGCACTTGAAGGAGAAGTTGGAGCTGTTGGGCGGTCAGTTTTCCTGACTTTCCGAGACGAGGATGAGTCGCAACGTACCTAGCATCCTTGTCCTCAACGTACTGGATGGCGCAACGGCCCTCGATACTACCAATGGCGAAGCCGGCAGCGTCCGTGAAGCAGCTTACGACGCGCGTCTGCCACTTGAGCGGGCTCTGCAGCGTCTTGTAAAATTTCGTCGGGTTCTTGAGGTCGACGACGTTGATGTAGCGGTCGGCGGTACCGATGACCAGCAGGTCGTTGCGGACGTCGATCGAGTAAACGCGCTCCTGGCAGGCCAAGGTTGCGGCGGGAGCGGGAGAGCGCAAGTCCCAATACTTGACGCTCTTGTCCCAGGAGCCGGAGACGGCCATGGTACCATTGGGCGAATCGAAGAAGCGAACGCACTTGACCGGCTGCTCGTGCTCGCCAATCTTGATCGTTTGTTGGCTGGCCAGATCGCAGCACTTTACAGCCTTGTCGGCACCACCAGAGAGGACCTTTGAGCCATCCTGATGGGTGTTAGTTGCTGTGCTGATTCACATGACACACAAAGAGCAGAAAATGAAAGAGGCCCACCTTTGAGAAATCACAGTTCAGGACAGGGCCATCGTGCTCGTAAGCGTGTCTTCCCTCGCTGCTGCCGTTTGCCGCAATCTCGTATATCCTGACCTTCTTGTCCCAACTTGCAACAGCTAGGAAGTCGCTGGTCTGGTTCTGGTTGGGGGAGAATGCGAGATCGGAGATGGAGTCCTCAGGGGGGTTGCTGAGGGCGACGTCTTGCTTGAGGTCGCCAACGGTGTTGCTCGTTGCCGACGAGGCGGCGCTGCCAAAGAGGCCAGACATCGCGTCGTTCTTCGATGGAGGTGATATTATACGCAATGGAAAATTGCTCGGGCGCGTCGCTGGGGGGGGATCTTGAAAGTAAAATGGCCTGCAGTGTTTGATGGGAAAATCGAGACCCGAGAGGTGTTGTTGACCTCAGCCTCACCTTCAAATAGCCGGCGGGTTAGAGGTCCAGGTGAGAGTGAGTGAAGCTACCAGTCCGGGCAAGAAGGCAGTCGCGATACGAAATGTGATGCGGTCCTCCCATTGGCTGTAAAGCCACAAGGCTGGGTGCCTGCCGTCTTTGTGGCTGCAACATCAAAGCCACACCGGCCCCGCCGCAGCCACAGAAGCCCCACTATCTATCTTGCAGCCTTTTTTTTCCGCCATAAAAGAAAATCTCCAGCTCGCGGTTCTACTCTTCCTCTTCTTCCTTCCACAACCCTCCTCGCCCAACAAATCGCTATCAAAGCTTACAAACAGAGACGGCCTCAAAACCGTCTCGGGCTCTTCACGAGCCTGTCTCAAGAGCTTTGGGAGAAAGTCCCCGGACACACGTTACTTTTCTTCCGGGAGAAGCAGAAACGCCGCGGAAACGCGCCGCCATAGAAGCACTGCGGCTGACCTCCAAGACCTGCGCCCGGACGTAATGGCTCCCCCTCCGCCCTGCCCCGTCGCTACATCGTCGCTGTCCTCTGCACCTTTTTGCGATCCCGTCTCTCTGGTTCTGGGCCCCTAAAGGACGAAGATATGAGTCCGCGCTCGGGACCAGGGGATGGTGTGTTGCGACTGGGGATGAGAGGGCTCTTCGATGACGGGATGGCCGCGTGGGGACGTCGCTTGCCGGACGAATCCAAGGGTCGGTCGGAGGACCTTTCGTCGAGATCGATAGTTATGCGATTGCTCGTTCCTCTCGGGGGACGGGATTACTCGATGGGGCTTATTCTTGGTGCGAGGAGGGCTCAGCAAATCCTACAGATTTCCTTATCGGGTCCGCTCAGGGCTAGACACCTACACTCTGGACTTCGTGGGAAGTCTTTTCCGTCTATGATGCTCTGGACCAAAGAGGAAGCTGTTTTCACACAACAAGTTCGATGATGATCACCAATATAGAGTCAAGCACTGACGGTGAGAGGCCTTAGGGTCCGCCAATGTGACGACAAAAATATGCGTTATGGTATCTGATGAACTTTGTCTTTTGAGCTTTTTGTTTTGTTTAATATCGGTGGTTTGGATTAGTTGGGTCTTCGCATCTCTGCTCCAGGTCATAGGTATATATATATGTATAGCAACAATAAAACATCAAAATGTGGTATATGTTAAGCCCCGACGTCGAGTTCCCTGCGCCGACCTCTACCATGTCTCATCAAAAAGCCATCCGAGCTCCGTATAAATGCAGGTCATACTAGACATGATTCCCATCATACATCTTTTTCCGTCACAATAGTCCACCAAGGACAACCTTGCCGATATTCGCAACCTCGGTCCTGATGTGCGATCTGCTGCTGTCTTCGAACTCCTTGACGACGCCTTGCACGATGATTTTGCGTACCTTGGCGTCGGCCTTTGCGAATAGCTCCGCCACGGGCGCCGTCGTCTCCCTCGGCGTAGGCACCAGTGTCAGCACCCGCGTGTACACGTCGATGAGCACCTCGCACAGCGTCGCGAACGTCTCGAAGAAGTCGGGCTCGAAAGGAAGCGACGGCGTGAGAAGGTGGGTGTAGACCTCGCCTGGGAGCAGGTCGTTGTCGCTGGACGCAAAGGACATGACACTCGCGCTCGCGCTTGCGCTTGACGAGGACGCGATGCCGCCGGAACTGCCTTCGTCGCCGGGATAGCCAATGTCGTTGGCGCCGCTCGCGCTCCGCCGTGACTTGCCGCCTTGGCGACGGAACATCTGCGGCAGGCGCGCACGCGACAGTGAGCTCGTGGATCCGCCGCCTTCGCCGTGGAGCTGTTGGAACGATTCAAACTCTTGGAGCAGGTTGTTGAGACTGCGGAGGAATTCGATGGGCGTGTTGGCGTAGAGGTCGACAATAGTGGGGAGGGAGAGGCCGAGAAGGAGGTAGTTTGTGGCGCGGCGGGCAAGTTTTCTTTGGTCAGAGGAGGGCATTCGCTGGAGATCTGGCTTGTCGAAGAGGATGGTGTTGAACCAATACACTCGGCCTTCGTGTCTGTCGTATATCAGTTAGCATGCGTAGACGCGGCAAGGAGGACGAGATGGGTAGGGCGTACGCCTTGCGGATGTAGTCCAGAGTCGATATCCTCTTGTTCGCAATCTCCTGCATCTGCATGTGCATCACAACGGACTCGCTCGACTGCCACATGTTGGGGTAGGTCGCGGAGGCCGGCGGAGGCTGCAGCCTGTCCGGGGCGACGCTCGTCGAGCTGGTGTGAGAACGGCTGAGCATCTTGGAAAAGCTGTCGGCGGAGGCTGGGCTCTGGATGTTGTCGCTGTCGCGTGTGATCTTCGCGGCGGCGGCGAGGGCAAAGTCGGGGAGAGCGGGGGGTACGTTTCGGTCGGTGACTACGACATTGCCTCCTCCGCCGGAGCTGGAGCTGTTGGCGCGTCGCTTCGAGGATTTTGGAGGTGAGCTGAAGGAGGGCTTGCGGCCGAAGGAGCTCTTGCGGTCCTTAGTCAAGACGTGGGGTCCGGCAGGATATTGTAGAGGCGCCGGGAAGAAGGGCGAGGGCTGCGGGGGGGGTTGCGACTGCGATTGCTGGGGCGGCGGCTGCTGCTGCTGCTGCTGCGGTTCTCCTGAGGAAGTGCCGGGACGGGATTTTGAGGATGATGAGAAGAAGGATGTCGAGAAGAAGGGCGCATTTGCGGTCGTGGGTGTCGCGCCGGATCGCTGCATGTCTTTGAGCTGGATGGAGGGGGGCCTGGAGAACATTTGTTTGGAAAGGGAGGGCAGGCTGACGAGGGACGGGGATCGTCAGGGAGGAGGAACCTCAGACCTCAAACCTCATACCTCTCAAGGACCAGACCGGCTTCAGTGAATCCGGCGAAGGAGGGCGGAGAGCGGAGGGCGGGCGAGGGGCTGATTCGATCGGCGAGGTGGTGGTTTTGGCGTGGGCAAGGCAGAAGAGAGGGCGGTATTGGTCGGGAGGGTTTGATGAGGTGGTGCTGGGATCTTCGACGGATGGGTGTCGACTCCAAGACGTTTGCTTTCCTTGCTCCCTTGCACCGGTGCTTATGTGGTAGTGCGAATCCCGAATCCCCGCTGCAGTCTGCAAGGCACACGGCCAGCTGGTAAGATGTGCGTGTTTTTGCTTTCGCTTGCGTCGGCCCCCTTGCTTCGCACTATATGACTTGCTTTCGGTGACTTGCTTTGCCTTTCTGACTTGCTTGTCGTCCGGTGGGTTGCCGGGTAAGGTTGACGCCACTTTTATTCCAGGTTTTGGTAGTAGGTGAGTGAACGTCCAATTGCCCCGAGGTTGCTGCAAGGTGGATGAGCGATGGGAGCAGGTGCTCAGCCCGGTGCACCTGAGCCCGGTGAATGATATGCGGCGGAGACTTGTTCGTAGGGATGGAGGAGGGGTTTTTTTCCTTTCTTTTTTTCTTTTTTTGCTAAGATTAGCTCAAGGCCCCTTACTGCAGTTCTGGATGCAGCCTGCGGTTCAAAGTTCAAACAGATTGGGAGCCAATGGCTAATGGACGCCCTGCAGCTCGAGTTTAATGAAGACTGGAGAAGTGTTGATGTCAAACTGTTGATGAGGCGAGTCTTGCGACGAGGGTTGCTGCGACGGAGATTGATGCAGGTGGACGAGGTGGACGGCAAGTCGTAAGTATCGCCGGGGTTGCGTGCCAACCCCTCCTTGCTGTTTATTTTGTTTTGCGTTTTGCCGGCGATGGAGACGCAGAGAACGTGGGAAAGTGGACGTTTTTACAGTAACAAGATTGATTATTATGCTGGACACGGGCGGTCGTCGGACGTGGATCTCTGACGGGGGGGAGTGCTGGATGTTCTAGGCGAGCCTTGTCGTGGTCGTTAATCGTCATGTGCGTGTGAAGAGGTGCCAGCAGAAGTTAATTATATGTATTCCGTCCCCTGCCGTTTTGCTTGTTGTTGTGGGGGAGGAGTGTGTATTGTGTGTATTTTGTTTTTGGCAGCGTCTTTGTTATGCCCGGGACCTGCTGGTCGCACAACGTGAGAGAGTGAGAGAGAGAGAATGCCTCGAGCTGCATTTGCCCGTTCGCGTCGATATCGAGGGCTGATGCGCTGAGAGGAAGAGAACACAAATCGTCACCTAACGACGACGACGACGGGCTTGAGCGACGCGGTCCGGTGCTTCTGAGACCCTGTGGCTTGCGGGGATCGGAGCTTTTTTTTTTTCAATCAGCTCTAAAATGTCGCAGCACCGAAAACGCCAGACGATGAGGTGCTGTAAGAGAAATGCGAACCCTTTTTTTTCCGGGGGGGGGGGTTTGTGGTACCTTGCATTAGACTGGATGGATCTGGGCCGAATAGATTGAAAGGTTGAAAGAGACTGCAGACTGGGGGATGGGAGATGTAAATGAAAAAGGAACCACCAATTGAATTCGCACAGCGCGGAATCAGCAAGAAAGAATGACACGGGAGGAAGGAGGGGGGGGGAACATCACCAATTTAGCCCGGAAGTCGGAGGCCCAACCGTCTCTCTCTCTCCGTCAGTCCAGTCTACATCAGCTCCCACGTCCAATCGACTCAGGTCGCAACTGCACCATTTTCCTCAGCCAGCCGCGTTCATCCCTGCGATACGGTCATGTGTAATTACTGTCGTGATCCTCCAAACCATGAGATAATTCCTGCGCTGAACTGACTGGTTGTTTGGCCGGAAATAGGGACACCCCATTCCGGACGTCTGAAGTAACCAAAATGGGACGCCCGATGCACCGAAATTTGGGATGGACAATGGCTACTGGTCGCTTTGTGGGTGGCCAGACTTCCTGAGGAATTTCGCTGCGAACGGCGATAGGAGAAACTGCATGCCATATCGGAGGCGTTTTCAATAGGTACTTGGGCTTCAGGTGTAAGTCACACTCAACCATTGAGTATCGCAAGCCAGAAAAACATTGAAATCACTGATGGCTCATGGAAGGGTTCTGGGTTGCTCTGCTCCGGCGTTCGTCCATCCTGCTAAGGTTTTCCACTCCATTCCGGCGCTCCTTCGCTCGTACTTCTCCCTCTAGTCGGGCCTGAACCCATCGTGAAACTCTTCTCTTCCCACACGCCCCCATGACTACCGTCCGGCACAACCAACGGCAGAATTAAAAAACACACGTGCTCCAAGCCAAGATCATCTTCAATATTCCCGGCGCTCGAGCGCGTACATGCGCACATGGTTTCGACCCGCGGAGTCTCCAGACCGCGATGAGTCCGCGCAGCGCCCAAAGCGCCGAGCTAGACAGCCTCCTTTCCCCGTCCGGCCGGTCTTGCCTTCTTCCACGCCGATCCTGAAACATTCTAGAATCTGGAGTACCCCGTGGAGGCTCCAGTGCTCCAACCTGGAATACCACCACCCTTTAATATCACCTCCTACCCTCGCGACAAATACGACTTCTTGTCTGGGTGCCAATGACATCGAAGGGACCGCCACCGCCCACCACCTAGGCAACCGAAATGGAGCCATGTTCCTTCGACGTCTGTTCGTAGAGATGGAAGATGAGGCTGAAAGTCAACAACCCAGTCAACATCCGCCCTTCCCAAACTAGAACGTAGCGAAGTCGCTGCTTAAAACGAAATTGGCTGCTTCGGATGTTCCACGCTTTCCAACGATCGCTTCAGAAGGCACTGGCAGCTCTGCCACAGGTTTTACACGATCGGATTCGTTGATGATTTTTCATTACATTAACACTAAGGGCCTAGTTCTCCCGTGTCATCCCCAAGCCTATTTACGCGTCCTCTACATCGCCATGAGTGTGGCGGCCGGGAGGAGCGCCGACGTAGCCGTCGCGCATACGCATCCATCGGCGGCGTTGCTAGTGATGGGGGGGCTCGTGCAAGTCGAGTACGGCTCGTGGGCCGCAAAGGTCGGCTGCGGCTGCGGCTCGACGACCTCGGCCTTGACGAAGACGGGGATGATCTGGCCGGTCGAGAGGCGGAAGGTACGGTGGTTGAGCGCCTTGAGCAGGCTGGTGATCTCCCCGGAGTGGCTGGTGATGCTGAGCCAGGTCTTGTCGTCGGTGCGGAAGACGTCGTCGAGAACGGCCTTGGATCGCGCATCCTGCGCCGCGCTGGTCTCGCTCTCGTTGCGGCGCCACAGCTCGTCGTACTCGGTGAAACCCGCCTCGAACTCGTAGGTAGGGAACATGTCCTCGATGTACGTCTTGTTGGAGCGCCAATTGCACCTGTGCACCGTCATGCCCTCACGGAAGCCCTCCTTGACGGTCGGCACAAAGGGCTTGTCCTCGGGCAGAGGGATGTCGCCAAAGGTCATGTTGGCGGTGACGGTGCAGCGGGACAGGGGGCTCGAGTAGTAGGACTCGAAGTAGGGCATCTTTTGCGTCTGGTACCGGTCCTTGAAGTAGGCGTTGGCCTTGTAGGCCTCTGCCTCGCCGGCCGGGGTCAGCAGAGGGTCGGCCCAGACGGCGGTGCCGTTGCCGTCTTGCTCGGCCCAGTAGCACTGCAACCGGTGTTAGTCCAGGGTCTTTTCCCCGCGCGCGAACGGACTCAGGTTCATTCACTCACGTTCCATGCGGGGGTCCCGTAGAAGGACTCAGCGGCGTTGTGCCAGCCCTCGCCGTGGCGTCCCACGAAGAGGACCTTGTACGAAATGGTGTCGCTCTTGCGGCAGCCCGAGGTCAGGTATTTGACCCAGTGCTCGAAGCGCTGCCATTGGGTCTTTGTGCCGTTCCGGTCGAAGGTCCTGTCGGTCGGGTATGTCCTGTTGAGCAGACCGAAGTTGACCGAGGCCTGTCGCGGGTGAGCAGTGTGTGCGAACTCATCTGGAACGCATGGGAACTCACGTAGTCGAAGCCCGTCGGGTTGGTGCTACTGTCATCCTGGAGGAAATATCCAGGGACCGACGTGTACTTGATGGTCTTGCCCTCCGCCTCGGGCCAGCCCGCCAGCGCAGCGGACGCCAAAGCGAGGACGGTAGAAAGCACTGAACCCTTCATCTTGCCGGAGGAGGCTATCGAGAGGAATGCGCAAGAGCGATGGAACCTGAAGAAGAGCTACACAACGCAGCGTCGTATGCGGGCAGAGAGCTCTGGATAAATAGCGTGCGAGGTGCCAACCCCGTCGACGACATCCCCGCCCGCTGTCCCCCGATTTTTTTTCTTCCTTGCACGAACCATTGACGCGCCATGCCGGGGCAGTTTACCCAGAACATACACCGGGAGCGGGCTCGAGATCGATAATTTTCTTCGTCCGGATTCCCAAGAAAATATCCTGGCTGCCGGGGCAGAGGGGAAATCAGAAGATGCGATGAAGCCTGAAGATGACCCCTGGCGGGGCCAATGGATAGACAACATGGCGCACGTGGGCTTATCGACGACCGGGTGCCTGGCAGCGGATGAGACCGACCATGTTTTCTACTCGTTCGTTTCTGGGCGACGCATGGACATGTTTCTTTTGACTGAAGGTGATAAGTGAGGCTCGTCCAGAAGAAGAAGAGAATACTGCTCTTCACTCCACTTGGAGTTGGGGCTCTTCGGTGAAGATGCTGTTAGGAGCGACTGCTTGTGCTTGGCGCCAAAAGTGCGACTTGGAGGATGACAAGCATCGCCGATGGACGGAGCCGACGTGAACCAGACTCGAAGTCGACTTATGAAGGAGCCTCATCGATGCGCATCAGCTGACGCCCAGAATGCGCGGCAGAGGCGCGTAAGGAACCAACATCTGGTCAGGAACACGTGCCAATCCTTGGTCCATCTGATGTGACCGCCCCAAGAAAAACCGTTGGGACGGGACGCTGCTGTCAGTGAGGTGTGAAGCCTGGCTGCAATTTACCTTGGGCGGGCATGTGAAGACCGCTGGGCCGCAGGACAAACCCGCTGAAAGATTGGCCCCGTGAGCGCCGTGGGAGTGCGCCGGCCGGCCGCTGAGAGCTCTGGTGGGTCCATTCTCGGCTATCTTTGGTGGCGCTGGAACCTCGCCAATCACACGGCGCCGCTACGGGAGCGGGACATCGCGGAGTGGGGCCACACTGGCACTACCTTACACTATTAACAGCTCTCACTCAACTCAACTCATCATATGGGGAAACCTCATGTGAAATCCCCCCCCCCCCCCAATAGTCGCTGAAACGGTTCCGAATCCCAGTTTTGTGACGCAACGGCAACCGGAGATACCTTACGTCTGGCTTTTATCAGAAGGCGATTCCCAACACGCGGACGAGCTTCAAGTCACCGTCATCTTTAACCCGAAAGCAATAACTCACAACTACGATTCGACACGCAGGCATGGTCAACTCAGACCCCCAATACCCACCTGGCGAGCCCGCCCCTGAGATTCTGGAGGAGCGCATCTGGATCGACGGCTGCTTCGACTTTTTCCACCACGGTAAACTCGCCACGGGCTCAAAGAATCATGCGCGAAATGTATTGCTGACGTTATGTTCAGGCCATGCCGGAGCCATCGTCCAGGCCCGCCAGCTGGGCAGCGAGCTGTACATCGGCGTCCACTCCGACGAGGCCATCCTCGAGAACAAGGGCCCGACAGTCATGACGCTGCAGGAGCGGTAAGGAACACTCGCATCTCGCGATTTTCGAGCGGCACGCCTCACTAACACTCACTTGCAGTCTGGCCGCCGTCGACGCCTGCCGCTGGGTGACCAAGTCCATCGGCCGAGCCCCCTACGTGACCCAGCTCGACTGGATCTCGCACTACGGCTGCAAGTACGTGGTGCACGGCGACGACATCACGTCCGACGGCGACGGCGAGGACTGCTACCGCTTCGTCAAGGCCGCCGGCCGCTTCAAGGTCGTCAAGCGCACCCCGAGCATCTCCACCACCGACCTCGTCGGCCGCATGCTGCTGTGCACCAAGACGCACTTCATCAAGTCCCTCGAGAGGCGTCTCGCCGGCGAGGAGGGCCACGGCAGCTCCCAGTCCGAGATCGAGGCCGAGGGCCGCGCCATGGCGGAGCGCATGAAGCTGTACGCGACCGACGAGTCCGGCAAGAAGCCCGGTGTCGACGTGTGGTTCTGGTCCGCGTCCGACGAGGCTCGGTCCGGGTCGTTGCTCGAGGAGAAGGGTGAGTTCAGGGAGCACCTGGCGGCCAAGGCCCCGCAGCCCGGACAGCGCGTGGTGTATGTCGACGGCGGGTTCGACCTGTTCTCGAGCGGGCACATTGAGTTCCTCCGCCGCGTGGTCGACGCCGAGGAGGAGCTGGCGCGCAAGGACGGGTGGTACTCTGAGCAGGCCGTCAACGAGCGCGTCGGCAAGGGCGGGGATTACCCTCCTGCCTACGTCGTCGCGGGCATTCACGATGATGAGGTGATTAACCAGTGGAAGGGCATCAACTACCCCATCATGAACATTTACGAGCGCGGTCTCTGCGTTTTGCAGTGCAGGGTAAGTTTGCATGCATCCGATTCGTGGCCGGACTTGAGAGCTGATGGGTATTTTTTTAGTATGTGAATGCCGTCATCTTTGGTGCTCCCTTTTCGCCGACCAAGGCATACTTGACGTCGCTGCCGTGGGGCACGCCGGACGCCGTGTACCACGGCCCCACGGCTTTCATGCCCCTCACGTACGACCCGTATACCGGACCCAAGGAGATGGGCATCATGCGCGAGGTGGGCGAGCACGACTTCGCGGGGGTCAACGCCGGGACGATCGTGCAGCGCATCATGAAGAGCAGAGACACGTACGAGGAGCGGCAGCGGAAGAAGGGCGTCAAGGCCGAGGGCGAGGCGACGGCGCGGCAGCGAGAGATTATGGAGGAGGAGCAGGCGAAGAGGGAGGCGGAGAGGGCAGGCAACTGATCGATGCACTGACGCGGTTGCTGGTGATGGCATGGAGATTCGTTGTTGTTGTTGTTGTTGTGTTTTTCTTTGATGAGGCGATAGCATGTTTAGTTGGATATTCTTTAACCGGAGGCGGCCTTCAACAGAACCAGGACCTCCATACCTAGAAATAGCGGGAATACCAAAGTACCAAATGTATTTCTTGGCGGGGGACGTTCCCGTCAAGGGCTTATCTGCCGTTGGTTTGGTAGGTGGGTGTGTGTGTGTGTCTCTCAATTCAAGAACGATAGCGCGAACACTTTACCTTATCAGAGGCAGGTATCCAGACCGCCTGGAGGTTCGGGGCCATCAGGAGTAGCTGTATAATCTATGACCACGAGCATCAGCTGGTGTCAAGCCACATAGCTTAACATCTTTGCCTTAAAGTGACCCGACCGCAATGGCCCTCGATGATCCGGTCCCCCCCCCCCCCCAACTTACCGCTCGAGGAAACAGCCAGATGATGCGGTACAGGGCTGAGACTCTGCCCTGGTTCATTGAATGGGAGTCTGAACGGGGAAATCATGACGGCAACTCCCAGATTCTCTTGCTCATAGCGTCATATGCATCTCAAGTTACCTTAGTGAGAGGTGAGATTTTCAGAGGTGATGAGAACAGCAATGAGAATAGAAAGTGTGTGTGTGAAGGGGGCGCCGTGGAAAGAGATCCGGGCCTCCGAGCAGCCGCAGACGCAACCAACACGACCCTCCTTCTGCATGCAGCTTGCATATCCTGTTACCAATCTCTTTGCTAGCGACCTGCCTCAATAGTTACACTCGGCACCTCGAATCTCCTGCGCCAACCGATCCCGATCCAATCTTCGAGAAGAAACTTCATGGAGGGAAGAAGGGCAGTTTAGTGCTACTTTGCTCTTACTCTGTTCTGTCGTTGGGGAGCACCGCACAGATGGACATTTATGGTTCCCCACGTCATCGCCTAGGCTCGGCTATCAGCGGGAGGAAGGAGGGGGGCTTCCTGAATGGAATGCAACGGCAAGAGGGAAAGAGACAGCGATAACACCCCTTCCCAATTCCGCCCCTTTTTTTTTTTTCCCTTTTTTTTTTCGTTCCTGGTGTGGAGGGTAGGCATGGATTTGAGCAAAGCAAGCAGGCTGCTTTTTTCATTCGATGTAAGCAGGGCGCCCGCTCTTAACTACTTGAAGCAAGTTTTTATCCATCCCTAGTGGAGGGGAATCGATACGATGGAGGGGCAATCCGTCCGGGTTGTCGCCATGTCACTCAAACCCCCGGCATCAGGTCTCACCTCACCTAGCAAAGAATTCATGATTTCCGCTCTTTGAACCGACAGCAACCACAATTGAACCCCGTTTCATGTCAACTGGTAAACATTGAACCCTGTCGACATGTCGACAATAGGGAGCAAAGGGCGAGAAGGGCGCCGTTGACTTGCGATGTCGGCCTCGATGCTGTGAGCCTGTGACTCTTCCTTCAGAACGTCACTTTGCCCAACCTCTGACGCATCGGATTCCTGTACCCCAGCAAACAGTATTTAGTTGTCGTCCAGCCTGGTGTGACCCCCGTCGACTTCGGACCGCGCGCACCAAAGCCGCAATGGGCACTCAGAACGACGACCGACTGGAGCCGTGGCCGGCCGTCGGCTTGCGGTGGGACAAAAAAAACATCGAACGGCATCGATCGAACAATTTTGAACGAACCACACGAACCCATGCTGCAGCAGCAGCAGCAGCACACAGGCCAGTCAGGTACCTCGAAATTCCCCAGCCGACGCAGGCGATTCAGCGAATGAGCGGCCGCGACTTGACCTCTTGTTTCGTCACAGGTTTTTCCCTTTCTCAGACGACAGCAAAACCAGCATCGAGGCGGGATGGTCCCGGCTCAGACGGGAGGCGGTGGACTCTTTGGGTGTGAATTTTCATCAAATTCTCCTTCTTTTGTCGCCTTCATCGTTTACTCGGCCTCGGCTGCTTATCTGGGGTGGAGTAACTGAATACTGCCAGCAAATCTTCCCGCAGACTGGATGGACTGGGCTTAAAGGATGCATGGCGCGTCGTGGCTTCAAAAGGTTCCGTTCCGGCAAAGTGGAAGGTGTGAAGATGAGATGAAATGTGAGAGAAGTCTCATCCTGTCCCAACATGCTGCGTGCCAGGAGTCATGGCCGCTTCATCATTGCTCACGCGCTGCCCGCCTGTGGAGACCGCCCGGCCGGGGTACTCGGGCTTGGCACTCGCATTCCAGAATCCGCGATGCTCTGCTCAATGGAATCGCCCGAACGTGGCCACGCAACAAGGAAAAGAACTCTACGCCTCTGCTTGCTGTGCTGTGCCCCCGCGATGCCATGGTTGACTCTCCCCCCCCCCCTCTACTTCCTTGCGGTGTGGATCCCCAGGCAAGCGACGGCACACTACAGAGTACGCGATGACCACGCAGAATCATCGACGGCCTTGGCTACGAATCCAATGCGTCTTAGGAGCCGTTGGCGTTCCGCCGTCCTTTTAATATGGACACTTACAAGTTCGATTCCCATTCAACCTTAGACCGCCCGCCCGCCCCCCTCCGATTCAACCTAGCAACGGAACGGATCCCGCCAAATACCTTGCCTTACACCTCGGAGGCCGGCAGGCGCCTCTGCTCTCAGCTCTTTTCCCCCCTCCAATCCACCACATCCATGTCCCATGCTCCGATGCCATGCCGCCGTCCTGCACCGCCAAATTCTCCATAACGTTCCCTGTCCTTGTTATCTGAAAACGCCCTTCCTTGGATCGGATCTGCTGCCCCTTTGCATTGGCCCTTGAGTCACCTGCTCCATCTGTCACTGGAACCTACACCCGAGTGTGACACCCTTTGTACTTAAGCTTCGGCTTCGTCCTTGTGCTTTGTCCCCCTTCGTCTCTTCTCACCTTAAGCCGATATAGACCACCGTCTTCTTTTCCGCTCCTCGACACTCTCTCGCTCGTGTGTTCCTCAACTCGTGCTACCTGTCACCTCTCTAGCTGACACCTCAAGCAACCACTCTCCCGCTCCTCCGTCTTAGATATCCAAGACAACATCATCACCACCCACCTCGGTCGACACCAGCCAGAAAACACCACGTACCCAGAGCCCATCACCGCAATGGCTCCCGGCACCATCTCCCCCGGCCTGCACCATGGCAACCAGGACATCGACCTGACCTCCTCCGCCATCGAGCACAAGCTCGACGCCCTCCCCAAGAAGTCTGCCTCCTTCAACGGCACCACCAAGCCGGCCTACCAAGAACTCGACGCCTCCAAGCTCGTCCACAACCGCACCAAGAACCCGCGCGCCGTCCCCGACCTCGCCTCCGCCAACGCCGGCCCCGAGACCATCTGCACCGACCACATGATCGCCGCCACCTGGAAAGCCGGCACCGGCTGGTCCGCCCCGGAGCTCAAGCCCTACGGCCCGCTCTCCCTCATGCCCACGGCCTCGGTCCTCCACTACGCCACCGAGTGCTTCGAAGGCCTCAAGGCCTACCGCGGCTTCGACGGCGCCCTGCGCCTGTTCCGCCCGGACCGCAACTGCGAGCGCATGCTCATGTCCTCCACCCGCATCGCCCTGCCCTCGTTCCCGCCCGCCGAGCTCGAGAAGCTTCTCCTCGCCCTCATGGCCGTCGACGGGCCCAAGTGGCTGCCCCGCGACCGCCCCGGCTCCTTCCTCTATCTCCGTCCCACCATGATCGGCACCCAGTCCCAGCTCGGCGTGCAGGCGCCCTCCGAGGCCATGCTGTACATCATCTGCTCCTTCATGCCGACCATGGACAGTCCCGCGGGGGGCATGAGGCTGCACACGAGCCCCGAGGACATGGTGCGCGCGTGGGTCGGCGGGTTCGGGTACGCAAAGGTCGGCGCCAACTACGGCCCTTCGCTGCTTGCCACCGCCGAGGCGCGGAGCAGGGGTTTCGGGCAGATTTTGTGGTTGTACGGGCAGGAGCAGTACTGTACCGAGGCGGGCGCGAGTAACTTTTTCGTCGTGTGGAAGAACAAGGAGAGTGGCAAGACGGAGCTGGTCACGGCGCCGCTCGACGACCGGTTGATTCTCGACGGCGTCACGAGGCGGAGTGTCCTGCAGCTCGTGAGGGAGCGCCTGGGTGACGAGGTGGAGGTCGTGGAGAGGAGGTACACGATTGACGAGGTCGTCGAGGCGGACCGAGAAGGTCGTCTTGTCGAGTCGTTTGCGGCTGGTACTGCTGTAAGTTGTGTGATGCTGATCCGATTGCGAGAATGGGTTGGTTCGGTTTGGTTTGCTAAACGGCTTGCAGTTCTTCGTTTGCCCCATCTCCCTCATCCACCACCGCGGCAAGGACGTTCAGATTGGCATGGGCGGCGACGGCCAGGGTGGCAAGTACACTCTCACGATCAAGAAGTGGATGAAGGATATCATGTACGGCGGCGAGCAGCATGCTTGGGGCGTTGTCGTTCAGGAGGAGCAGTAGACTTTGGCGTCTTGGGAAAAGAGAGGAAGGGTTTGCATTGTTTGGCTCATGGCTGGGCGTTGGGAAGGCATTTTTGCACACAAAAACGGCGTTCTTCTTTTCCTGAGTTGGACCTTCATAGAAAGACAGGGTGTATGCATGGATGGGTAGGTAGTAATCTGCCTACCTTGACCTCGAGAGTATTGATTGCTAGCATCAAAAAATCCACAACATCAACAAATGGGACGGCTTGTACAGGAGTTCGGATATCTTCACGACTCCTCGGCAAACAAAGTGGTTAGTATTGACCAGAATACGCCTATCAGGACCGGAAGCGTATTTTGCTGATGGCCTTCACTTGAACGCCGAGTTTCATCGAAATGTATGGCCGGACCGGACGGTCTAGTAGGAGTGTTCCTGGGCGTCTTTATCCATGGGTAAAGCCTGCTACCCACGGGTATGTAATACCCATAACTACTACCCATTTGGCGGATACCCATGGGTACCCGCGGGCCGAGTATTTGCCATGCCTAGGCCTAGGCGTCTTGTCATGGGGACGCGCGCTTCAAATCGTGAGAAAAAAGAACAAAACTGGGTCTCATCCGGTCTGCCTCTTTCTTGAAATATGTGCCTCGCCGTCTCCTCCTTGGGATTTCCCCTTGTTGTTCGTATCGCTGTTCCGGTTCCTGCCTTTGCCGTTGTCCTCGTCGTCTCTCGTGCATTCATTTCGGGGATCGACCTCATCCTTGTTGGACTGGAGTCGTACTGGGATCGCTCCTCGTTCTTAGTGATGCAGCTCTCATTTTCATCCTGGGAATCAACCTCGTTCTTGTTGGGGTCAGTCACACTGAGGTCGCTCTCCCTCGTCTTGAGCGGCTAGGTGAAGATACCCAATGCCCTTCCTGAGGGGACTACACTGGCTCAGATTCACACATGTAGAGAATAATTATGCGAGCATAGAAGCGTTCAAGAGCGAGTTTGTCTCAAGAAGCACCCACATCCTTGACATATTTAAAATGCTGTAATGAGGTCGCTCTCCTTCTCGTCTTGCGGGGGTGAGCTGAGTCGTTCGTTCAACCGACCTCTGTTAGACTCTAGTATTGACGACGACGTCAAGAATGAGTTTGTATGTGCATGACGATGAGGATAAAGATGAAGGAGCTGATGATGTAGAGGCTGGTCGTGCTATCTTCGAAGTCAGCCTGTCTTTAGAGCTCATTAGATCCTGGTGATTCTATCCTTACTCCGTTGGAACTCTATTCCGTATCATCAAGGTGTCCATCGGATCAAGAACGACTTCTCTGAACTCAATCGAGAACCTCTCTCCTTTCCCACCCACAAAAGCACGTCGAAATCATCGGCTCTTGCGTCCATTGACGATTGTTTCCCAAAAAACTCTCTGTCTACTCGCCGTCCCCGTTGCATACTCTTGGCTAAAATGTTTTTGTTCGACCTGGCGTGTTTGCTGGTGATTTTAGCGTAGATTTACTGTTGATTTTGATGATAATTGTGTGTTCTGCCAAAACCGGGAGAGGAATTTCAGGAAATTGCTTGATTTACCGCATGCCTTCGGAAATCATCGTCGAAATCATGGAATGGCTGGAGCCCGAAGATCTCTGCGTCGTGAGACAGGCTTTCGTGGGTTTTCTCTTCGCGGCCTTCAACCTGCCCGTCTCTGGAAATTTCCAAGAAAAATATGTCGTGGCTCTCGCACATCGGCAAGACTGATGATACGTCGGCTCAGGAGGTCGAGGGAGACACAGGTCAGAATTATCCATGCCAGGACAGAACCGATGCTGACATGGCCGTAGGGCCCTGTCACGTTGAATACAAAATCGGAACATTATTGCCGGGGCCGAGCAGTAGGGCGAAAGAAGGCATCAGAAGAGACCGGCTTTGCAGGAAATGTCTCTCAGACCCCCCCCCCCCCCCCCATCTCGCCTCGCGAGTCAGAGCGCGAGAGGCGGGCCCCAGGAATAGGAGCTGGAATTGCATGGGGTGCAACACAAGGACACGATTCGAGAACCTTTTCGCCAGTGCATGCGCTCACGTGGAACTCAAAGTGTTCGGCTTGGGAGGGAGAGAGAAATACCTGCGCTCGCAAGCGCATCTCCAGATCGAGTAAGTCCTTACGCAACAAATGTCCAAGCAGCATAAGTAATGTGGGCAGTCAGTGGTGTGGTGACAGGAATTGCTGGAATCGAAAGCCTCAGGATACTCGCCGTCGCCCGATCTGGATGGCGTAGTAAAGCAGGTTTTGCGAGAGCTTCGTGTTGCTTACTTGTTAGGGAATCAGCGACGCATGCTGAGAAATAATGTTGCAGGTATTAGCAAGCTTTTGACCGTATCAAGCGCATCGGCAGACAGTCCCGCCTCCGCCATCCCGTCTTGATCGACATCACTCGAGTAAACAGTATGTCACACAAAAGAAGTGTATCGAGTCCTATCTATCGTGATTGGGTATAGTGGTACTGTTTTCGTTTGTCGCATCGTTCATCTTGTTCGTCCTTCACTCTGGTCGTCCTTCACCTCTGTCCGCTTATCTCCATGGAAATAACCTCGAACCCCCACTGAGCCCAGGTGTAATCGTCAACATCCAACGGATCGCCTCCGTTCCGGCCAGCGACGACAAGCTGTCTGACCCACTCGCTCGCAAGCTGGACGCTATCGGCGCCGCCGCTGTCGGTGCCATCATCAAAGGAGACCTTGCCTCCGTACCAGCCCCGGATCAGACTTTCACCAGCCTCGTTGACCGCCCCCTCCGTGGTCTCGCGAACCAGACGACGGAAGTCAAAGATGGCCATCTGGTTTCCCTTCGCCTGCGAGCTGTTCTTGAGGTGGGGGCAGTGGCGGCTGGGATCGAAAAGAATCAACTCGACTCCATCGGCATGCTTGTGAAGGACGATGGCGAAGCCCGTGCGGGGGCAGAAGTTGTTC
Organism: Colletotrichum euphorbiae; assembly: GCA_037178605.1. Taxonomy (NCBI): domain Eukaryota; kingdom Fungi; phylum Ascomycota; class Sordariomycetes; order Glomerellales; family Glomerellaceae; genus Colletotrichum; species Colletotrichum euphorbiae. Next base: position 94,817 of record JAXCEF010000068.1, on the reverse strand, counting down.
CAGATCCGAAGCTGCGAGAGCCCGGCGGTGTTCTGGGGGCCATTGGCGGAAGGGATGGAAGCCCAGGGCCGACCAAACCAGGGGGTAGCAAGACCAATGCAGAATCTTTTGCCCATCTGAAAGGTGCGGACACAGTTCTTGGCGAAAGCACTCATGGTCCAGCAAACGCGGGAGCCGCCATCCGAGGCATCGCTCCAGTCCCAGCGCTGGCGGTAGTTGCTGTAGTTGGCGACGGGGGTGAGAGTGAGGCGCCACTTGCTCTCAGAGCTGTAGTTCTGCAGGGCAAGGCAGCAGAGATAGGCACGTGTGTCCAAGGGAGTAGTGGTCATGCTGGGCAACTCGGGAAGGGGAGCAGTCGAGTTGAAGTCCCGGCCGAAAAGGCCTGGACGAAGGCTGGGCTTGGAGAGAATAGCGATCTCGTACTCGTTGAAGCAAGCAGGGGGCCAGCCAGAGTTATCAGCAGAAGCAATGCTGGAGCCAAGGATGTCGGAAGTGAGGGCATCAATATCGTTAGGGCGCGACGCAAGAGTGAACTTCTGAGGAGGAGGCAGCTGGGCGACACCGTTGCGAATGCCAATCCAGGCATCGACAATCGAAACGAACGGGTTCTCGTGGCGACCCTCCACAGTGTTGTTGTGGCGAGCGCTGACGTACAATTCCTCAATCGCCTCGACGTCTTGGCCGGTGAAATCGCCATCAGTCCTGATGTCACTGGCGACGGTTTCGTAGAAAGCCGGGTGGCCGCGGATGGCGCGGTAGAGCTCGCGCTCCTCGATGAGACCGTTGAAAACGTCGGTGAGAAGAGCGTCCACCTTCTGCAATGCGACTTCGTAGCCTATGCTGGCGATTACGACACGGCAATCACCGCCAAAGACAGCGTTCAAGAGAAGAGGGAGGCGTTCCTGGTCGGGGAAGAGAGAGCCAGAGGCAAAGGTGAAGCCCTTGCGGAGCATCAGTCGCTTGAGGACGGATTCAGTCTTCGCCATGATGCCGCGAAAGATCTCGTTTCACTAGGATCAAATTGGTTCAAGTCAGTGAATTGAAAAATCGACGAGGAAGACAAGCCATTTGAGATGGAACGAGAACGAACCTTACTGCGACTTGTGTTGTCCTGAAGAGGCCGAGTGTCCAGGCGTACGCTTGGATGGAGAGGGATGAAGGAAAGTGAAGTCTTCTCTGGGGGAAAGTTATTCTGCGGATTGGAAGAGTGAGAGGAGCCACCGAAATTTCACGTCGAGATTCCGATTTGGAAGGCAAGAGTTCAGTCACTCCTTCCCAACCTTGGATTCGTAGGAGCTGAGATAATCCAGTAAAAAAAAGACAAGCACGTACTCCAGGAGATGGACTCACAAACTCAGCCATCTCTTCAAGTTAGTAGATAAGAGACATCACTAAAAGTATCATACAGTTCAAGGTCAAAAAAGAACGTTTAATATTTAATCAAGGCCAACTCGCACAAGATGGAGGACTAAAACACAATATCAAGAAGATCATGGAAGAGGAAAAAAGTCCAACAGGGGCACTTGGGGGACTCGAACGACGGTTCTCGACGCATTGTAGCCCAGGAAACTTGCAACCGGGGAGCCTCTACTACTCAACCGTTCGACCAAGTTGCTTTATTTGTTGGTGAGAGGGTTGGATGAAGGCGTGCCCATATAGAGACCAGGCGGCCAGTGTGCTGTAGGATGTCAAAGAATCAAAAAAGAAAAAAGTAATCCAACAGGGGCACTAGGGGGGATTCGAACGGCGGTTCTCGACGCATTGTAGCCCAGGAAACTTGCAACCGGGGAGCCTCTACTACTCAACCGTTCGACCAAGTTGCTTTGTTTGTTGGTGAAAGGGTTGAACGAAGGCGTGCCCATATAGGGAACAGGCTTCCAGTCTGCCACTCCGATAGAATGAAGCGCTCATCTGCGCAAACTTTTCGTCCGGGCTGCTCCAACATGCAGTGTCCTTACCCGTTGCCCACCACCACGCGATTTCCTCGCCTCGACTCCAGCTGAATCACGGCTCAGTAGAGTCTGCCCCGTATGGCGGCCTTTTCTTGCAATGCCAGGAAAAGATGAGAATCCCATGGTCGATTCGATGACTACTGCGGTCGCGCAGGTTCCCTGCCTGATGTGAGCTGAGTTTTCAATTACGGGCTTGAGACGCCTGAGAGGGTAGTAGATTGCGACATATGTGTCGCCACCTTACTCTGATCGTCCTTAGGTTCAGATATGAAGTGATCGTGAATATTGGTTATCGCGCCGATGCAGCTTTAGTGTGCAGCCAATGCATTACTGGCTCCCCGGATCATTGACTGTTGCTCGCAAGGTGATCATCGCTCCTGCTGGACCATGGAAGTTACAGCTGGCGGTGTGATTCTCACGGAAGAGAACCTACGTTGCCTCTTACGTGCCTAGTGACCCGGGACAAGGCCTTTGTTCTAGGAAGTAGGTACGATGAGTATATAGGTTCCCAAGTGAAATACGGCGCGAACATGACGAAAGATGGGGGGAAGAAGTATTAGCGCTTCTCATCTATCGAGTAAGTGATGGAGTTTCTAGCTGGGTGAAGAAAGGATGTTGGAGTGAAGACGGATGTTTCCATGCCAAAAAATGGAGCTCGAGGGGCCCCAGCCCACATGACGTTCTCAGCGATTCATCGGAAAACCCCCCCCCCCCCCCCCCCCCCCCAAAAAAAAAACCGTCCACAGGCAGGGCAGCTTCGTTCGCCTTAATTACCTTAAGGGATTGGGTAGGTAGGTATCCACCCTACTTAAAGAACAAGCTCCAAAGCCAATGTCAGCCGCTCTTTCAAGATACATTCATCAGTCAAGTTTGCCTTCGAAATGATCCGATGTCGACAAGGTCTGCTGATTAGTCGGCCTCGCAACCCAAAATCTTCATCCTTCATCCCCTGACGACCCAAGTAGAGACCCGGGAAGGCCGGCGCTGACTGACGGGGCGGCCTTGCCTTCCTTTTCGTCAACCCCTCATGCTGTAAGGCAGCCGGCAGCACAAAGGCACATTCAAAGATGGGAATCGGAACGGACGCCGACAGAAACGTTCGCAGCCACGGCGCAATCACACGTGGACGCTTCTATCCCGTTTAGCGCGGATGGTGACAAGCCAAGAGACGCCTTTGTCGTACGGAATTTCCTCCACTCAGGCCCTTCCCTTCGGCAGCAGTTGATGTTGTCATGTTTCCGACACAATCTATTCGCTAGTTGCCAGCTCGAAGCACGAGTTAATCAAGAAGCAAGCCACGATTCGGCAACGATGGAATTCTCCACGATGCTCGTATATCGATCTTCTGGAGATGAGATGTCGCCCCAAAGCGGATGCGCTATCTGCCAAAAGATATTGATCTGGATCATAACAAGGGATCGCTGGTATCGGCTTTATGCATGGCCATTTCTGCCAAATCTCTCCAGAACTCTTGCTGGCCTGGGCACATGTTTCGCATCTCAATGACCTCTCCAGCAAACAATCACCTTGGGCCCGGTCCATCCGAGAGAAGAAGCTCGCCAACTTCGTCCCCTGTCCCCTGTCCGATGCATATCCAACCCCAGCGGACCGAACGGACTTGCCTCTACGGGGCAGCTGCCGTCTGGTGTCGCTCCCAATCGCAAGCTGCCTGCTGCAGGCCCGAGATGATTCTGAGCTGCTAGCGCTGGAATCCGTCATTCCGGAGACTGTGTCCCGCCTCTCAAAAGGCGCCGTTGAGGAACAAGAAGGAATGTCACTGGCCTGATTCGAACAACCAAAGACTGACAAGCGCTCTCCACCTCGATCGTCTTCCACGCTTGGCTGGCTAGAGCTGGCGGCAAGCCAGTGACAGTCAGAACGGGCATGTCAAGGTCCTCAGAACGGGCGGGATCAACACAGGTTCTGACACTGGCGGGCGATGCTAATGCAGGGCGCCTGGCCTTGGCGGCCTTAGCGAGCTGTCTGACGGGTACAGCGCATGCGACCGCGCCGCCGGCCCCTGTAGAGCGTCGCTTGGCTGCGGGTGTCGTGCGGGTGGGCCGCGAAGACGCCTCTCCAGGCAGAGTCCAAAGACCAAAAAAGTTGGATTCCACGTCCTGCTGCGCTTCCATTTTCGTCGATTCAAATGGGGCGATGGTGCTGATGCTGGTGCTGGTGGACGACTTTAAACCCCCTCAAGCCGACATCCAAGGCCTCCGATCCACCCAATCCAACCGGGTAACGAAAGGTCGTAATGGGCCAGTCTCCAGGTTCTTAACGGGCGGTGGTATTCGGCTGAAGTCCATACAATGATATCATGACGAAAAGTTGGCTGAAACGGACCAGCACCAAGACCGCCAAATGACTTTGAATTCTCTAGCCCCAGGCACACCGACACCAAGATTCCTGTTTTCGGCCCTCGAGGTGTCGTTTGAGAGGGTTCTCAGACGAGGTCGCACGCTTCTCGAGATGAAGGGATCTGAATCAACGCAGTACAGCTCTGCTTGGTATGGACGAGAGACAAGGTGTGACGGCGCACCATCTACGAGCTGACAACACGAGGTACGTGGTGTTTTCCGTCCGAAGCACCGAATTTAACATCTGCCAGATTGGGAGCACCACAACTTTGTCCAGACAACAGACATCCCGGCAGATCTGTTGCCTCTTTACAGGACTGACGCCGTTCTGCAAGCAAGGGAGGCCGAAAAGCAACGGAGAAAACTTGTCTTGGTAGCGCAGAGAGTCCGGGCCTCCGTGGACCGTCGCCAACGTCGACGGGAACTCCACCGCGAGGGAGGAAGGGAATCAAGACATCGAGCAGGCTCAGATCAGAATATCTTACGAGCCAATCTTAGCTTATGGAATGCCGGCCCCTTTTTTCTTCTCAGCGCTAGGGACATTTCTCCTCTTCGGACGTTCCAATGGGCATCAATTTTGCAAAGTCGAACGGACGAATCCTAATGTCCCGAGTGCTCTTTGGATCCAAGATTGCCATCACTCCTTCACGGCGTCCACCAATACCGTCTTCCACGCAGACATCCGCATCCACCACCAGCAAAACCAGCCAACCCCTTCTCGGTAATCGATCGAAGCAACCCCCGGCTCACCCCGTCATCCGGCCCCTCTCTAATCCACAACCAACACCACGGCACGGCAGGTTATCAGTTATCACAGCCTAACAGCAAGCCAAGGCGAGGAACCACACTCAGTGCCGGCCTCCCGCAGACCCCGTTTCCCCGCCGAGCGCCCAAGCACTGCTGCACACCGCACCACCAACAGCACCTCACCACACACGACTGGCCATCCACCGCCCAAACAGGACGTTCTCGGAGTGCCTCCGCCGCCCAAGCATCTCACTAAACAAGCCTGACCGACTCGGCTCCAAGTTCAACATTCCACTCAATTCGCTCTTCCACAGCAGTCATTGGTCACGGAGTCTGTGGTACCTGATCGGCAGCAGCCACCACCACCAAACCGCACTACATTCAAGACACACATCAGGGCCCTCCAGCGCTGGGCGTGCTCTTGCAGCGGGCTGCGGATGGCTTCACAAGCCATTTGTCTCAACACAAGACAGGCCAGTGGTCGCATTCAATCCAGCAATCTATCCTCAGTTTCTCAATCATCAACTGCTCTGGCCTGCGACGTCTGACAGGCAAGGCTCCCCGGCTTCTTCTGGCAAGTTCACGTAATTGGTAAACCAGAGCACAGGATAAAAGTGTTTTGTTAAAAATAGCCGGCAAGCGACCTCGAGCCCTCGGTTCGTCCGAATCGCCAACCATGCGGATGCGAGTGCCCCTCACCATGACTCGATGGGGGAAACCTACGCTCTATCTCTGACATCAGAGCCCGACGAAGAGTCCAGTGACTTTGACTTTGGCCTGTACAACTCCTCACTAGCACGGATCCTGGATAGCCCTGGTTGAGGTGTGCCTCCAGCCCAGCCCTGTTGCTGGAGGCGACTTCCCAACCACCCTAACCCCGGTCTTGCCCATAACAACCATCACTCATTCACTCACCACAATCAGACATGCCGCCAGACATATGGATAAACATGCGGATGAAGTGGCTATGATGTTGACACGAGTGTGGCGTGGCATAGCTGCTGTAAGTACATGCGGTTTCGCTTTGTTAAAGGTACCGTTTGCAAGTAGCCTGCATGCCTTGTGCAAGGAATGGTTGACGACCAGAGACACAACTCCGTCCCATACAAACAGGACGGCTACTTACACCACATAACACTACTGCAAGTTCCTTAGCTTATTTGCTCCATCAAATCCACATTCTAGACGTCAAAGACGCGCAACACCCATGACTGAAGTTTATCCCCTACCTAATCGCTGTTTTCCCTCACGCGGCTCCCTCTCTATCCAAGGTATATGAACCACGGATCCCCGACCCTCCCTCCGTCCGTTCTTCCTCCCTTCTCTAGGACTCACCTCTTCTATCCCTGTCACTACCTTCGTTCCTTAGGCTCGCCTTGCATCTTAAAGCCCGCCACACTCCATTCAGTGTTCCTATTTACCACTTCTTTCCTTCCACCGACCTTCGACACTCTCTTAGTAAGCCGTGGCTGGCAAGGGTTAGAGTTGACGATCCCCTCCACCCGAGAGCGAGACGTACCAACGGAAGAACAAGGCCCTACCCGATCTCACACTCCCGTCATCCCACGCGGCAGCGGCACAGAGGAAACCACACCCAAGGCAGCACCCGCCCTTTTTGTGTTTGTGAACGAGGTCATTGTTAGACCTAGCGGGTCCAAACCAAGCGGAGACACCATTCACCACCTCATCTTTGGGAAAAAAGATCTTGGCTGTGGAAGAGTTTTCTTGCAACAACAACAACCACTTGTTTCCTCAACCAAGCAACTTCCACCTTGTTGTCACCTCGAAAGATCATCGCCTCATACAAAACCATCACACCGCCACTTTCGCTCTCACAAGTTCAGGTATGTCGACTTCGGTCTCTAGTCATCTCGTTCCCGTCGTCGGCGAGATGGCCACGATCACTTCTCTTGGCCTCAATCCTCCCCATGACCACCCATGTGTGCCCTAATGTTGTCCACGGGAGACGCGTCTTTTTTTCCCGCTTACAAAATCTTACGATTCGCGACCTCTGAAACAATTTTCTGACAAGCAATTTTCTAGACGTCAAGATGAAGTTCACTCTCGCTACTGTTGCTGCTTTGGCTAGCATGGTCATGGCCATGCCCCAGGCTGCTGCCAGCGCCGCTCTGGCTCCCAAGGAAGCCCCTCCTGCTGGCTGCCAGACCAACTACGCTGGCAACTTTGGCATCACCATCGTCAGCCTCGGCAAGCGCAGTTTGGAGGTAAGATAGTAAATTATTTGACGCCAGATTTCATCACTAACAATGCGCTAGACTCGCACCAACTGCGGCCAGGAGGGTTCTCTGGACCTCGTCTTGAAGGACAGCGTCCTCACCGACTCTCAGGGTCGTACTGGCTCCATCGTCGCCAACTACCAGTTCCAGTTCGACGGCCCTCCCCAGTCTGGTGTCATCTACACCTCTGGATTCTCCGTCTGCGGCAACGGCTCCCTTGCTCTTGGTGGCTCGACTACCTTCTACCAGTGCCAGTCTGGTGACTTCTCCAACCTGTACGACCGCAGCTGGGCCCCCCAGTGCTCTCCCATCCATCTCAGCGTCCTCCCTTGCGGCGCGGATGCCCCCGTTCCCTCTGGCGGAAACGTCGTTGGCACCACCATGGTCGCCACTACTGTCGTCACCGTCATCGGAGACGGTCAGCCCCAGGTTGTTCCCACCACTGTCCCGGTTCCCATCTGCCAGATCGGCGACGGCCAGATCCAGGGCCACACCACCCCCTGCGGCGAGCTTCCTCCCGTCACCAAGACTCCTGCTCCCCCCGCGCCGTCCGCTCCCGCCAGCCAGCCTCCTTACACTCCTCCTGGCACTCCGGTCCCTCCTGCCGTCACCACTCCCGCCGTCCCTCCCGTTCAGTCGTCTCCTGAGGCGCCCGCTCCTCCCGCCGTCCCTCCCGTTCAGTCGTCTCCTGAGGCGCCCGCTCCTCCCGCCAACACCACTGCCCCGGTCAACCCTCCTCCCGCCAACACCACCCCGGCCACGAGCCCTGCCACGAACCCGGCCACGACCCCGGCTACGCCCTCGAGCACGACTCCTGCGGCCCCGCCCGCCGCGGCCGGCCAGCAGATCGTACCCGGCCCTCTGGTGGCTCTCGCCGCCGGTCTCTTGGTCGTGCTGTACATGATCTAAGGAAAAGTGCCATCGCGTCTCTTGGATGGCGGGGGGAAAAGACTTAATTGGTCTTTGGAGGGGTTAATACACACGCTTCTTACGACTTCTCGACTCGGCCCACTCGGCATTTTTTTAATGGATGATACATGACAACACGGGCTTTTTGACTTCGGTCTTGGGAGAGGGGTTGGTTGAATTTGCACCATGGCAAATTGAATAGGGACAAACAAGAATTCCCCGGTAATTAGTACCAACAGATCAACTTCAGAGCAGCTTTTGACTGCAAAACTTTTCGTCTCTTCTATGCTTCTTGTGTGAAATGAAACACTGAATTGTTGCCTGAACCTTCGCAGACGCAAGATTGATTTTGACATCTGATTCCACTTGGGTGTACAGAAGTAAATATCAACGCACTTGATCTCTTCTCCCGATAAGCGCGAGTAGTCCGTGTACGAACCCGAGTTCGTCAAGCGTGACCTTGAATTCCTCGAATCGTCTCTTCACTTGCGGCCGAGAACGGGTCGGTATCGCAGTTGTTGCTTTTGTAGTACAGTATGTTACAATAAGGAAATTTCCACGGGACGCGACCCGCAATGTCGGCCGCAAGCATGGGACTTGGAAATGCACAGCAAGCGGCAAGCGCAGGGGTCCAGTGCCTGACCGGAGCTTCCCAACGCACAGACCATCTCCGCTGCGAACCTCGAAGTTCTTCGTGGGGGCGCTCCCGCACCAGCCAGTGACGTCTTGGCTCGTGACTCTTCATCCCCAAACAACTACTGCATCCCAAACCCACCCAACATGTCCGAATACTGGAAATCCACGCCGAAATACTGGTGCAAGCACTGCAGCATCTTCGTCCGCGACACGAAGCTCGAGCGCCAGAACCACGAGGCGACCGGCAAGCACCAAGGCGCGCTCAAGCGCTTCCTGCGAGATCTCCACCGCGGACATGAACAAGAAGAGCGCGACAAGGACCGCGCGCGTCGCGAGGTCGAGCGCCTAAAGGGCGTCGCATCCGGCTCTTCGTCGTCGACATCATTTTCGAAGCCCGGGTCGAGCGCACCTGCGCCTCCGCCGTCGGGGTCGCAGGCTTCGAGAAAGAAGCAGATCGAACAGCTTGCGGAGATGGGCGTGTCTATACCTACCGAGTTCAGAGGAGATATGGCGCTGCCTGGCGAATGGACGGTCACCGCTACGAAGGTCGTTGACGAGGATGCGACCAAGGAGAAGCCGGTCGAGGCAAAGGCTACCGGCATGCGGAAACGCCAGCAGACGGAAGATGAGAAGGAGGAGGAGGATGCCGTGCGCGGGTTGTTCAAGAAGCCTAGGAAATGGGGAGGCATGAAGGCCATGCCTGAGGATGATAAGGAGCTGGATGCGCTGCTTAGCAGCGACACACTCTTCCGACCCAAGAAGGAAGAGTCTGCAGAGCCGGCTGTGAAGACGGAGGACGTGGTCAAGAAGGAAGATATCGCGGATGAAGCTCCGGCTGAAGCCAAGTCAGATGCGCCTACCATCAAGGCCGAAGACGACGAGGCCGTTAACAAGCTTGACGTGCCTGCGGTTGGCTCCGACGCGGCCAAGAAAGAGAACGGCGTGGAGGCCACGGAAACCGCGGCCCCGGCCGTCGTCTTCAAGAAGCGCAAGCCCAAGAACATTCGGCAAAAGTGAATTTCTTTGGGGAATATCTGGGGTGCGGTCAAGGGGTTTTGCATAGCGATGGCGTTCTGGGGGGAGGTCCCCAATGTACACACGTTTCTCTTCATAAACCGCTCAGACATGGTAACATGCCATGCTGTCTCTTTTTGGGACGATGGGCCAACAACAAAGGAGCTACCTCGGTTTGTCTGTACTGGTTGAAGTTGCGTTGCGCCCTGCATAGTTTCATCGACTGGTTGATCAACGAATCCTTCCCATCCCACCTTCCGCGGACGTGCCAATATCCCAATGGCAACCCGCCCGCGTCTGGAAACGGGGTCATTTAGCGGGGTGAAAAAAATTCAGCACGTGACTCCAGCGCGAAAGCGAAGGTGAACCCGGCCACTTCCATGCAACGGCGTTGAACGTTACTTCCTTGGCTGGTTGGGGTTGACTCCAATCACTTCCATTCCTACGACTCAATTTCACCTTCACACCTCCATCAGTATTCAACATTTGCTCTCATTCATCGCCACGGGGAAAAAGGACAAACAGGTTATCAAAAACCTCAACAATGAGGCTTCTCGATGCAAAAGACGATGGTGTCCTCCCCAGCAGCTAGTCCGTCCTCGATATCCCCGGCCAGCAGCTCCCACCTCGGCAAGCGCACCGAACTCAGCGAAGACGCCACCACGGACAATGGCCGCAAGCCGACCTCACGGCCTAAGAGGGCGCAGGTCTCGCGCGCGTGCGCCCGTTGCAAGAGCCTCCGTCGCGCCTGTAACGAGTACCGCCCCTGCAAGCGCTGCGTCGACGCCGGCCTCGGAGACCAGTGCCTCGGCCTGCCCGGACCCGTCTCCCTCGCCTGGGTCTCGGACGGAAGCCAGGCGTTCGGACACGTCCCGCACGAGGTCGTCCAACGGATGGCGGAGCTGTTGCCGGCGCGCGTGTTGGATTACTGCATAGACCGCTTCTTTGCGCGGATGCACCCGACTATCCCCATCCTGACGCCCGAGTATGTCGCGCATCTGAAGGTCATCGTGGGGCCGAGTGAGCCTGGTATGGAGGCACATTGTCTTCTCACCGCCGTTTGCGCCCTGGTGCTGCTTCAGGTCGAAGAGCCTGAGAGCCTGTTTCTCCAGGGCCTTATCCCTGAGAAGAATGCGCTGCACGGGAGGATGCTCTTCGAGGAAGCGCTGGCTGCGCATAGGAACTTTGCAAGGAGGTCGAACCCGAGTTTCGAGCAATGTCTGCTCACCTTCTTTCTCTACGCCTGTCACTCGGCGCTGTTCCACCACAGTCAAGCTTTTCTGTTCTTACGGGAAGCGACGACATTGTTCCTGCTCCTACGGCTCAACACGGAGTCCTTGCCTCGCCATCTGGCGGATCGGCTGTTCTGGGTGCTGCTGGTCTCGGAAAGGAGTCACGGTATCCGGTACCGGAGGCCAGTGACACTGCAAATCACAGCGGAGAGTCCGATCATGGATAACGATCCGACGATACCTGGATTCTGGAGTCTCGCAGCGCTGTTTGCTCCGCTGGACACGAGCTTCATCGCGCTATTGAACCAGGAGAAGGTCGCGACGCCACCTTCGAACGCGGCGCTGACGCATATTGAGACGGCGGTGAACGCCGCGCTGCGGTCGACTTCGGATCTGAAGGATACCCAGAAGGCGAACCTGAGGGTGACGCAGTTATGGCTGAGGATCATACTCTGGCAGTTGAGGCTGCGCTTCGGGTATCTCGCGGAGGAATCGATTCACCAGAGCATGACATATCACTATCCCTTGGAGGTGGCCAAGGATTTGGTGCTTTCCACAAGTGACTTGCCGGTCGACAGTATCAAGGTGCATGGAGTGGGGTTGACGGAGAAGCTGTTTGATATCGCGTCCGCTGCGGTGGATGTGCTCGCGAGGGTGCCGATCACGCCACGGAGTCCGCACAGCATGGGCGCGGGGCCGGTGGATGACTTGAACTACATGAGGCGGCTCATCACGAGGTTGCCCGGTGGGAATTCTATATATGACGAGTTGTTGGATAAGCATATCCAGCAGGCCGTGCCGAACATGGCGCTTGGAGTAGTCGGGGCGTTGAGCCATCCGCGCTGAACACGGGTGGGATCAGGTTCTTCATTATGCATATTACGTTCCGGATATAATCTAGTGGTACAAAAAAGGCTTTTATGGGATTCACAATTCCGAACTCATTCAAAGGCTCACACGGAGTCTCAGTGCTCCTGGACCAACTTCTTCTCGCTGCTAAGTTCCTGCGAGTAGGGGTCGATGTTCGTCTTGGCGAACTGCCTGGCAGGAACGCCGTGCTCGAACAGCATATCCAGCTCGGCGTACGTGCGGCCCTTGGGCTCGGGAACGCGGAAGTAAACCCAGACCGAAGAGAACAGACACGTTCCCGCCCAGAAGAAGGCGGTGCGGGCGCCCCAGTTCCATGCCGTGGAGGACAGCTGGTAGTTCGTCATGACGTTGACGAAGATGTTGCTGGCGTTGTAGCCTGCACGGGCCATGACGATGGTCTTGGCCTTGAGACGCGTGGACGAGAGCTCGGAAATGAGGGAGTACGTCACGGGTCCGACGGTAAAGTCGTACACGAATGTGAAGATGATGAGCATGGCGCCGATGGCCCAGACGGAAGCGTTGGCCTCGGAGAAGGACAGGCAGCCGACGATGAGGAGCAGCGTGAACTGGGCGCAGAGACCTGAGAAGTGGATGGCGCGCCGGCCGACCCTGTGCATAAGGTACCACGAGCCAGCGGTGCCGACCATGCCGAGGGCGTACTGGCCCATGGAGAGGGAGAAGGAGTTGTTGGCGTCCATGCCGGCCTGGACGAGGAAGTAGGAGAAGTAGCCCATGAGGTTCTGGCCGCCGAGGGTCTGGACGAGCCAGATGCCGATGACGATCTCGGTGCGGCGCAGGTCGACGCCCCTGAAGCAGTCGCGGTAGGTGACGCCCTCCTTGACGCGCTTCTCCATCTTGTTGGTGTGCTCGATCATGGCGATGGTCTCGTCCGGGTTGAAGTTGGGCTGGTTGCGGGAGGTGAGGCGCAGGAGGGACTCCCTGGCGGCGGCTTTATTGTTGTGGCGGACGTGCCACCAGGGGGATCTGGCGCGGGGCGCGTGTGTTAGTGACGGGAAATGGCCGAGACGGTGATATGCATGTTCCCGGCGGGCGTGAAAGAATGTCCAGGTCTCCGCCGGCCGGAAGGGTTTGATGGGTAGGTACTCACTCGGGGGCGAAGCAAACGCCGATGAGGATTGGGACGGGCCAGACCCATTGAACCGCGAAGGGGATGCGGTATGCCCATTCGTTGGCGTGCTGGAAGGAGCCCTTGTTTACTGCCGCGGCGAAGAATTGACCGATGACCTGGATTCGTTAATCGGGGTTCCAATGCGGGTCGAGAGTGAGTGCCTCACCCAGCACATGTTGATGAAAGTCGTGAGATACGGTCTGAGAACGACGGGAGCCACCTCGGAAGCGTACGCGGGCGTCACACTCTGAAAAGCACCCCATGGGATTCCTAATCGCCATATAAGAGTGAAGAATAGCATCAATATCCTTGTTCGAACTTACCACAGAGAACCTCGCCGAGGACCAAGATCTTGACGTTCGGCGCAAAGAACAGTACAAAGATGAAGGCAATCATGAGAACCAGGAATCCGACGGTGGTCATCTTGTACCCGTACCGATCGGCCGTCCAGCCGGCGAGGATGAGACCGATGATCTCGCCGCCGCGGGCTCCGTTTGACAAGCCGGACTGCCATGCTGCGGAGAGGACATACTTGCCCTGGGCCTCGCTGTAGGCCCCGTACTTCTCGTTGAAGTAGGGCGAGGAGTACAGGTTGGAAAGCAGGGCCAGGTCGTAGCCTTCCATGATCAGGGTCGAAGACAGAAGAACTGACCAGCCAATGGCCTTGGGATACGTCTTGACGGCTTCGAGAAGGGTCATCTGGTGCTCCGACTCGGCGGCCTGCTTGGCTTCGGCGGCGAGCTCTTCGGGGTGTTGAGGAGCCGGCGGCGGAGAGTCGGTATGTTGGTGGACGCCCATTTCTTTGTCCTCGGCGGACGGGACGGATGCTTCGGAATCGGCCATATTGGTGACGTCTGTGGTGGATTTTGAAATTGCTGAAAAGTGGCTATAAGAGAAAGAAAGCCGATGGACCTGCGAGGCGAGGGCGAGGACGGTTCTCTAAACAGAAGGTCGCCTTGGGAAGCGAGGTCCCGGACACAGGGAGGGCATTCGCGGCTTTATTTATCCTCGTCGACAAACCCTCGAGGAGTCGAGAAATGACGGGTCCGAAGAGGTGGTAGTCGAAGTAACATGGGACGAAGAAGGACCAAGAAGACTGAAAAAAAAGAAAAAAATCCAGCCAAGCACATTGACAAAATGCCCAGCGATCCGAACCGTGCTTTTCCAATGGGGACGCCTGATGAGTCGACCGCGGGCCTGCCGGGTTGGACAAGATTGGACTGGCGTGATGTCGAGATCCCAGCGTTTCTTTCAGTCGGTTGTTTATGATTGTGTGTGCGTGCAACGTCTGTTGATCTGGGCAAGGGTGCTTGCTGGCTTCGAATTTGTCTGACGAGAGCAAAAGCCGAGAGATGTGCATATGCAAGGCCGGGGTTCTGGTTTGCCTGCGAGGAGGGGGCAGAGAATCCATGGGAAAACAGGCCGCGAACACCAGTGACAGTGCGGTAGTGCGGGTTGAAAAAAAAAGAAAACCACAATACAGAGTACCACGACGAATGACGAATGCGAGAGGAAGGGAAATATTGTGGAGAAGCGGAGGATGAGGGGATTGGGTGGGTTCACGTGGCTCACTGGCAGAAGTCTCTGTGTGCCTGGGGAGACACGAGATTGGGCCGTTGAGGGCGGCTTCATGCGCCGTGAAGTTCTCTACCTTACGCAAGTCTCAATACAAACCGCGTCGAATCCACAAACACGAAAAAAAAAAGAAAAAAAAAAAAAAAAAGGGAAAAAAACCATCAAAAGCTTCATCTGCATATCCCGTTTTCCAGGTCTAGCTAGGTTTGGTGTTCTCGACTGTTGATTCGTGGGTGACTGCGCCGGAGATACATCTGGGGAGCAGTAAGACATACACAGAGACACGAGGCAGCAACAGGAGACTCCGCGAGTGACAGGTCTGACCGTCGAAGCCCATGACGCTATTCGCACCTCACGAGGTCGAAACTAGATTGGCTTCCCGCGCCGCCGCTCTATTTCCCCAGATTCGGTTCAGCTAAGCACCCAATTCCATACCATCCACCTTTTCTCCAGACCCGACCCCGAGCCCGTCCATCACCGGCTGCCCCGCTCCATCTTTCGCGACAGCTGCTGATTGGCGGCATAGACTTACATAAGCAGCTCTTCTTCAACATGGGGCTCGGAGGATACTGCGGAGTCTAGCGGAGGGGCTACCGTCTCCAAATTCTCCCACTTTCAACTCCGACAGGGATGGCGGAGTCTCCGCATCCTCTGCCTCAAAGAACCTGCTCACTTGCTTCTTCCCAACCCTTTCCATGATCGTTCGACGCCTGTCATCAGCGGGAATGCGGAGTCAAACTGAAAACCCCAAAGCGTCGGAAAGCAAATCAACATGTGCGTGTGACAACCGCCCATTCTGATCGGAATCTCCACCGACATTTGACCAAGCTTCCCCACATTCAACTACCGCCTCCGACTCGACGACGCGTCTTCTGCCCTCGCGGCCCTTCTGCGGAGTGATTCCCACGAGGGGTAACCTGCTTCATGCAACCGAGAGCCAGCAACTCAGGAGCTGCGCGAGCGATTCAACCTCCCCACGCTCTTCTTACTCTGCTGCTTTTATTTCCTACTTTAGAAGCGTGGTCCGTCATGTTACCACGCCATTTTCCTGCCGTCGCCGCTTATCGCGGTCCTCCTATTCCGCCCCGGCTTTGTCTTTCCGCGCTTGGTCAAAATGCAATTTTCTCCCGCCGCGTCTGATCTTTGACGTCGGATCTTTCCTCCCACACTTCTTTCGCCCCCTCAATCACCTTTCCACACCTCTTCCTACATCTGTTCATCCACCCTCCTCGTTATAGCGTGGCCTGGCAGAGACGCATACGGACGCCATGGGTTCTCTTGTCTGGGACGACGAGAATCGATGGGTGGCCAAGCAGCCCTGGTGGAAGGACGCCACCTTCTACCAAGTCTACCCGGCCAGCTTCAAGGACTCGGATGGCGACGGCTGGGGTGATCTGCCTGGCCTGATTGCCGAAGTCGATTACCTCCACGAACTGGGCGTCGACGTCGTCTGGGTGTCTCCCATCTTCGAGAGCCCCCAGGCCGACATGGGATATGACGTCTCTGACTACCAGAAGATTTACGCCCCTTATGGTACCGTCGAGGACGTCGATACTCTGCTTCAGGAATGTCATAGCCGCGACATGAAAGTCATCCTCGACCTCGTCGTCAACCATACTTCTATCGAACACGAATGGTTCAAGCAATCCCGCTCGTCAAAAGACAACCCCAAACGCGATTGGTACATCTGGAAGCCGGCACGCTACGACGCCGATGGAGTCAGGCATCCGCCGACCAATTGGCGTGGCTACTTCGCCGGACCCACGTGGACCTGGGATGAGCAATCACAGGAGTACTATCTACACCTGTACGCCCCCGACCAGCCTGATTTGAATTGGGACAACGACGAGTGCCGTGAGGCGATTTACGAGGATACGATGAAGTTCTGGCTCGAGCGTGGCGTGGACGGTTTCCGCATCGATACGGTGAATAAGTACTCGAAGCGCACCGATTATGTTGACGCGCCAATCACGGACCCAACCTCACCGCACCAACCTGCCCCGGAAATGTGGTGCAATGGTCCCCGCATCCACGAGTTCATCCACGAGATGAACCGCAAAGTGCTGGCGCCGTATAACGTCGTTTCCGTCGGCGAGCTGTCCTTGACGCCGCACCCGTCGCAGGTGATTCCGTACGTCTCGGCCGCGGCCCAGGAGTTGGATATGGTGTTTGAGTTTTCTGTCATCCGACTTGGGAACGGCAACGGGTTTGGAGGGAAATACTTGTACCAGCCGTTCCCGTTGTCGACGTTGAAGAGCTACACAGCCACATGGCAGTCTTTCATCGAGGGCACGGATGCGTGGGCTACGGCATTTTGCGAGAACCATGATAATGGCCGTGCTGTGTCGAGATTCGGCGATGACTCGACGCCCGAGTTGTGGAGGGCTTCGTGCAAGACGATTGCGGTCTGGCAGGCTACCATGTCCGGCACGCTGTTCCTGTATCAAGGGCAAGAGATTGGCATGGCCAACATGCCGGCTAGCTGGGGCATCGAGGAGTACAAGGACATCGAAAGTGGCAATTTCTACTCGGAGGCTCTGGAGTCAGGCGATAAGGAGCGCATTGCAAGAACGATGGACGGCTTGAGAATCCTAGCGAGAGATCACTCGCGGATACCCTTCCAATGGGACGACAGCCCGAACGCAGGCTTCACCAAAGAGGGCGCCAAGCCGTGGATGAGAGTCCACGATGACTACAAAACCATCAACGTCGCCAAGCAGCGTGGTGACCCGGACTCGGTTTTGGAGTTCTATAAGAAGGCTCTCAAGTTGAGGAGGCAGTACCGCGATATTTTTGTCTTTGGCTCGCATAAGCTGCTGGATCCGGAGAATGAGAAGACTTGGATCATTCTCAAGGAGAGCGCTGCGCCTGTTAATGGGCGGGATGGAAGAAGGCGCAGGGCTCTTGTCGTGATGAACTTCTCGAGGGACGATGAGAGCGCTGGGGACGTGCCTGGTATGCTTGGCTGTCAGCCGGCTGAGGTGAGGCTGTTGGTTGGGACGAGCGATGGTGGGCAACTTGTCAAGGGGGTTGCGCCGTCTTTGAGAGGATGGGAGGCGAGAGTGTACATCAACTTTGAGATTTGAAGCGATACCCTGTTGATCACTAGATGTCTGGGTAGATTCCATTTGGTTCACGGTAATGTCCATCTGTGTTCTCTTCCATGTTGGGCTTCTGGTGTCGCACAAACCCCCCCCCCACTCGAGTTCACCTGCATATGAGCTGAAAAGATCAGCAGTCATCACATGACTGTCGGGCACTCAGAGCTTCCTGATGCCTTGTTCGCACCCTGTTCTCACACTCTTTACTTTTGATCCCAGGTGATGCTCAGAGTGGATTTCGCCTCGCTTCATTCTTTGGTAACTCGAGCACAATGTTTAAGCCGTCGAAAACCTGGTTTTTACCGCCGGACTTCAACTTCCTCCCCGATGGGAAACTGGCCTTGGGCACCTCGATCCAGTACCCAAGCAGGCCCACGCTCGCACTAGCTGCGCTCCAGAGGGACGTCCCTGCCGAAGATTGTCGGGATAGAAAAGGTCAGGAAGTACATCGACCGTGGCAAGTTCGGTAAGCGACCGGTGTACATCATTTCGGGTCTGCGAATTGCAAAGGACTCGTTTGAGGTCGCGGACGAGATCGGCTCATCGACGTCGCTGTCGGCGTCGGCGTCGGCATCCGGCCCGACCCCGACCGCTGTGCCGGTGGAAGTTGGCGGGGTTCATTCGACTAGTCGTGAGACGAGCAGGACGGACGGCTACATGACTGCGCCTGGCGTGGTCTATGCGTACAGGCTGCATGTCATTCGGTCCAAGAGAGATGGGGATGCCGAGACCGAGTTGTTCTCGCACCGGACTGCTTTTCTCACCGGCGAAGGCGACGATGCTGACGAAGAGGCTGAGGAAATGGAGTGTGTCGAGTTGACGACGGAAGTTTTGGACGAGGACATTGAGGAGGACCCGAGCTTTGAGGAGCACTCAATCGGTGACGGCGCGGAATCTTCCGTTACTTTCAAAACTGTAGCCTGCAGGAGCTTCGGATACCAGTCTATCAATATTATGAATCTATAACAGGGACTACCGCGCCGGACTTGACTCCTTGGGTCGTTCTAATCTTCGGCGTAACAGTTGTCTTCAGATGGTTTTGCTGAAATCACGCATACAGGAGTAGATAGCACAGAAGCGCGGGAAATGATCTATCTTTCCTGTGACATTCCGTTCACCATCTCCACCTTCGGGGCCCATCTCAGATGTATCTCTCCAAAAAGAGATCGGATCCACGAACCATTGCTTTCGGTCACCCTTCTTCCTTACCATCGCTTTAAACATGGCCTCCATTCCAGCTGATCTCCGTAACAAGTCGAGCTCGCTCCTGGGATATCTACCGGCACCTTCGACCCCTTCAAGATGAGGCAAAACGCTCGCATAGGCCAGCACCATTGCGCTGATGGATGCGGAAACCGCTGTGGCGACTGATGATCCTGGCTTGCACACCTTGGGATATTTCTGATAAATATCGGAGTAAATATCGCTAGGTAAGTCGTCGCCGTAGGTGCCCAGTACAACGGGCCCGCCGTCTCGAGGAGTAGCATTGGTTTCAGCGAAAGCGCCATTTCGGTTTGAGGCATAAATCGATATCACAGAAGGATGACGTGCTGGGAAGCTCTCGTCTTCTGAAGGGGAATTGCCACCACTGGCGAGGAAGATGACGTCCCCGCCTCGTTCTGACTGAACTTCATAAAATGGCAGCACTGATTCCCTCGTGTGCTCTCGCGAATCCAAAAGACATGGAGATCACGTCAGCTTGACAATCGCTTCCCGCCCACAAAATGGCCTGGAGAGTTGTCGAGATCAGCAATTGTTCATGGATAATGATTTCCGCTCCCGGTTTCCCCCCTTTTCGACACCTGAATCATTCACACTCGCCTGTCTAATGTTACCTTGGCTTTGATCTAGTTCATTCGTTGTTCTTGCCACTCGTGCCACGATTATTTTACCATTGGAGCGCACTCCGTAATGATCCTGGCCATTAAACTTTCGTGGCCAAACACTTCCGTAGCCTCGCTATCGCCTGTAAAACCCTTGCTGAATCTGACGCGAATATTCCTGTCTTGGAAACCGGGGAGCGAGAGGTCTAAACCCGTGTCAAAGTATTGCAACACGGACAGGCTTCTTGGCCCCGTGAGCTCTCCGATTCCGCTCGATTTCCGCGCTTATTCTTTTCAGATCCCCAAGCCACTTGCTGGGGACAATTTTGGTGTTGGGGGTGTTGTGAAAAGCAGCCTCGTTCTGCATCAAGTTTTGGGCTTCTTGACGTCGAAGTGAGTTTGTTTCTCCCAGTCGACACCTGAAGCCTGTCAAAGCAAGCCATCGGAGCGGCCTGACAACTTTCCTGTAGAACGTCCTTCGTCGCGTCAATATTTCTTCTTTCTGATAATACACGCCTAATCCCTGGGGAAAGCCTGTCTCAGCAGAGGTTTGGGCTTGGCGGACGAGTCCTTGACTGTTTAAACAGTGCGCAATAGCATCATCAAAATACGAATTCTTTCTAAACCCAGTCCATTGAGTCTTCCGAAGCCTTTCCAGCTCTTTGACTGCCATGTTATGATCTAGGTTGATTTGCAACACCATAGTACGCCGCTTTATTGAAGGGAAAGGTTCGCCGAGGCCGACTCCAAGAAGTATAATACCGATGCAAAAGATTCGGGGGTGTTGGTGGTTGAGAGCTTCATCTGGAATGAAATCTTCCAAGGGATTCCTACGAATACCAAAGGGAAAAGAGAGATAAGGCTTCAAAAGTACTTCGTCCGCTGAAGAGGCCGCTTCATCGCGTTTGGGCAAAAACCAGATAGAGTCGCTCGTCCACTTCGTGCGCATGAGTTCAGAATCGTAGAATTGCCAGTAAGCTTTGGCAATGAGAATAGACCATGAGAACCTTGTCCTTCGGGGTGAGGCAATAGTTCCGGATGATGCTGGAGAGGCTTTCGCCGCAGCCAGATGCCGGTATTTCGCGGAGGCTCTCATATTCGTGACGGAGAAACCTACCACCATCCTCCTCATACCAGAGGCATACGCAATTGCCGTACTCCTCTTCCAACAGTCCGCAGACGGATTTACACGTTATGCTTAAGGCTGTTTCGGTACTATCCGCTGCCTGTCTAAACAAATGTCAGAAACTGAACGCGGCACGGTGAGAATGAGGACTCACATGGTGAGGTGAAATTCTTGCCAGTAATTCATATTCTTTGACGAGATAATAAACACCAAAGAGTGAGTTTCCGGGTTTCCCTCACCCAGACTTAGCCGTGTGGGGTGCCAAATTTCCTTCTCGCCGATGTCATCTATTTCCAGACCGTGTGCCTCTGGATTGCACTGAGAATACGCTTGGATTGTGTCGAAGAGGTCTCTTCTGAAATCGACCAGCTTGCTTTTGACATTAGTGTTCTGTGCATTGTCTGGCAAGGTATTGTCGTCGTCAATTCCGTCCTGAGATACCCAGTCGTGAAGCTCGAGGCAATGTTCATGCAAGGTTTGTATATGATCACCCTCCTTCTGACCAAAAAAGGTTTTGATCGGAGCTGTTTTGAGTGATTTGTCTTTGTGTGTATTAACTGCTTGGTAAAGAATTCGTGCAAACCGTTCATGGTTTGGCCCAAACAGAATTTTTCGAGGTGCCTATCAAAATACATTCAGCATTTGGAACCCCAGGGAACATATTAACACCCACGTTGTAGATTCCAGCCAGTTCATCGAGTAGTGTTCCACTTAGCCTCTCGATTTTGGGATCGATTAAGTACGGCGGGAGATCAACGGACGTGACGAGCCACAGTCTCGCAGCTATCTCGCTAGCAATGCGACGACGGTCTGAGGGCAATGATCCGGGCTCCTCCGTACAAACACTCATAAAAGTCTAATGGAAGTCAGGAAATATCTTATTGAGGATCTATGTCCTTACACCTGCATCGCAGAGCACTGCCTCAGCCCGAATCTGCTCTTCGCCACGCCGAAAGCTCTTGAGACCCATTTCAGAAACGATCACCCACCACACTGGGAATGCGCGTTATGCGAGGACCAGAAGGATGTGGCATCTTACGCTATGGACGACATCATCGACCACATTCGGTCATATCGTGAGGGAGACCTTCAAAACCATCCTCTATCAAATCTCGTTGCCTGGTCCGAGGTGCAGCGTTTGGATATTCGGTCATGCCCACCCTGCGAATCTCGTGGTCGTCAAGACTTCCTGGACTTGGTTGAACATGTGATTCGTCACTCTTACGTGTTTTCACTACGCGCCTTTCCTTGGCCTGCCTCCCCTATCGACGACCTGAACAGGCAAGTTGGGACGTATTGCTTGCCTCAGGATGAAGATGTCGCTGGAAGGTTACAGAAGTGGATAAAACAGACGTCTGGAAACGTTGACGCATCCCTAGAATTGTCGTCTTTCGACAGCGTGAACCATAAAACGGCTGCGGCACAGGCCTCTCGCTCGAACGACTACTTGGATGAACACGAATACTTTGAGGAACATTCTGCAGCCAACTCCTCCAACGCACAAAATGCTTCAATTGGTGCTGCCCCTCGAAGAAAACTTCTGGTACTGCATGATGAAGGCAGTCGCAGTGTTGAGTAAGTAGTTCTCGGTGTTCTTGTTCAAGCTTTCTTCTTTTTCCTTCTCTTAACAGCCTTCTAAATAGCATCGTTTTCGTACCACATGACGATGGTCGCGGGATTAAAACGTGGGCGTGTCGGAATGCTCCCGAAATTTGGCCAATAGCCTTGCTACCAACAGCGATCCCAGAGGCTCGAATACTTGCGTACGAATACGAATTATCTCTGCATGAAGGACTTGGTGAGTCAGGTGAGTCCAAATTCGAGGTCGAAGCTCTCGCGCTTGGGGCTACTGTGTCGGAGTTTCGCAACGCAGATGCTACGGTATGTGTTGAGACTCGTGGAAACAATGTGAACAATACTCACAAGGCCTGGCACCTGTAGCAAGATCGGCCATTGTACTTCATCTGGTATTGGTTCGGTGACACGTTAGTCAGGCATGTACGCAAGAGAATAAGCATCAGTGCTTAATTTCAAGGAGATTGCTGACAATTGACAGTTTTTGGCATTCGCCATGCTGCGAAAAGACCAAATGGAAGGTCAAGACCTTGTTCGCCATATCCAAGGTGTCATAGCGTTCGGAACCCAGAGCGACGTGGGATGGAATAGCGTCAATCAGCAATTCGACAAGCAGCTGGAATTCAGTAATACATTCACCTCAATCTCGGAATATAATGGCAAATTCGACAACATGGATGCATTGCGCCAATGCGGGAAAATGCCATTCTTACGAGTCTTCTGTTTGTATATGGAGAGTCGTTTTGATCCTGGTCGGGTACGTACGAACACTTTGAATCTGTGGTTGATCGACCTCTAAAATTCTTCGCTTAGGCCGACAACACAACTTCAGTAATCTCTCCAAGCTGTTTGAGTCTTGTGATGAACGAAAGTCTCGTCGAGAATATGACACGATTCGATGGACCAGTCGATCCACGGTTCTTATCGTTGTGTAGAGTGCTCCATATGTGGGTGGCTGGAGGCTACGACGACGTCGCAATCAGTGCTTCCTTGAGCCACGTTGAAGGGATAGTGAACGATCCACACAATGCCCTTGTACACAGAATTCTACCTACGGCCCAATCTTCAGAGGCCCTTCGCGGACGGTTCCCTCGTGGTGGACGAGCCCGATGACCCTGAGGGTGCGTCTGAACTTCATCGAAGCCTCAATGATCAGCATCAGCAATGGCGAAACCAGTCAGAGGGTTGGTTGGTGGCTCCGAGGCCGCCTCCAACATACGACAGACTTTAAGCGTAAGAGCACTTTCTTGGAGTTGCAAATCCCTCAAAGGACTGGAAAAGCGAGATCGTACGTACATCTGGATACCGTGGACTTCAGCTCAAGAGCCAGCCGCATAGTGAGCTACGCATGATATCACATAGAGATGTACCCCATTGGGTGATAATACGCGACGATTCTGATATTGCTCAATTCCATTGCTTTTTTGTGACCAAAGACGCATGCATCTATGAAGAATGGAGTTCTATCCGACCCCGGTGCAGGTATCTTCATCATTACGTCGTCCCATATTCCCAGCACATCCAACATGTCCCTGAAACTCCCGCTTACATGATGACCTCGTTCGCGACGTCCTGTGAGATTGTCAGTAATTCGTGCTGCTCCCACGATGAAAACGGAACTCACCCTCTTTAACTCCTTGAACGGCAAGCAGACGCAGTTTTGCACTCTGACCTCGTCACCAACGCCACAATCCTTGCCCAGAATGGTGATGCTCTGGACCTTGACACCGTTCTTGATGATGCTCGTCGTGTGGCTGCCGACGGGCGTCGGAGTGCCCTCGACACGAGCCCAGGCACCGACGCGGCTGCCCCAGCCAATAATGGAGTAAAGCACACAGGCGTCGTGCTTGATCTCTGAGTCCTCGAGGACAATAGACTCCTTGATGCGAGCACCCGGGCCGACGTGGACACGGGGACCGATGGAGACGTTGGGGCCCAGCTTGGCAGTGGGGTCGACATGGGCAGTGGGGTGGATGAAGACGGGTGCGATGATGTTGGCGCTGGGCTCAGCAAGTTCCTTGGAGCCGCTCTGCCATGCCTTCTGCAGGTAGAGAGCGTTGGCGGGGACGGCAGAGCCAGCAGTCTTGATCTGGCGCCAGAAGTCTTTGGTCTCGTAGACGAAGAAGTGCTTGGTATCGGCGAGGTCACCAAGGATGTCCTGCTCGAGGCGGATGACCTCGTTCTTGCGCTCTTCATCGTCGTCGTTGAGGATGAAGCTGTTCTCGAGGTTCTCGGAGCTCGGGTAAGAGACGAGGCGGGATGGACGATCGGTGCGGCGCTTGATCGCAGTCCTGATCGAGGGAAAGATGGCGTCGGTGGAGAAGAGGTAGACGCCGCAGTTGATGAGGTTGCTGATTTGCGACTCAGGCTTCTCGACGTAGTGGAGGACGCGGCGGGTGTGGGCGTCGCTGACGATGCAGCCGAAGTTTGTGGCAGCGTCGTTGGAGACGCGGGTGCCGAGGATGATGGCCTCGGCGCTCTTGTCGTGGAAGAGCTGGAGCATCTCGTGGAGGGGGAAGGAGCAGCAGACGTCGGCGTTCAGGACGAAGAGGCGCTCGGGACGGCCCTTGAGGATGGCATCGCGGAAGTGGTACAGGCCGCCGGCGGTGCCCAAGGCCTCGTACTCGCGCAGGTACTTGATGGACAAATTGGGGAACTCATTGCTGGCGTCCTTCATGAAGTCGCGGAAGACGGACTCCTCGTAGTAGCCGATGATGAGGACCTCGGTGATCTCTTTGCCGGGGACGCGCTCGATGGCCGTCAGGCAGTGCCAAATGATGGGGTGACCGGCGACTTCGAAGAGGGGCTTAGGGACGTCGAGAGAGAGAGGACGGAATCGGGTGCCTCTGGAGGGACCACCAACCTGGAGTTTTGAAGAGGCATGATTAGCTAACGACGATTCCGTTTGCAGAGGTTGCTGGCTGGAGGAATTGAGGATCGAGGGGAGCGACAAGTTAAGCCGAGGCGGGGGAGTTGGAGATGGTTGCGCCGTAGATGAGAAGCGCGCGGGGGAGCAGTGCTCGGGCTTACCAGGATAACGGCCTTGGTGGCACCCTCTTGGGATGCCTTTCCACGGAAGGGAACCTGCAGTGACATGATTCTGAGGGGACGACGAGGTTTGGGGAGGTGTTTGTGAGGTGTCGGGCGAAGAAGAGCAGAGTCGCCAATATGCAACGTCACCGCTTCGTGGATGTCGAGGGCCCCTGAAAAGTTCACCTTGACGTCCACACGGGCTGGTGGTTAGGTAGTGGTCTCGTTGGTGAGTGGTCTGGACTAAGAATAATTTACAGTGAAGGTGATGTGTATCTGCAGGGGTCTGAGTGGCTCGTGCTGTGGCGGGCTGTGGCGGGGGACAGCTAGGATGTTAGATGAGAACTCATGATGAGAGGAATAAATGAGAATAATGGGCTTGTAAAGATGTATCTCTTAGCTGAGCTGGGCCTTCTCTGTGGGAGAGTTGCTTCCCTTCACAAGCCTCATCGCCTGCATAACTCACACACATGCGATGAGCTTCACTTCTCATTCGTGTCCCTGAGAACTCACAATGCTTTTTCTGACTGTGCTGCCCTGTCCAAGCTGCAGCTCTTATCAGCGTGGAAACGTGTCCTCTCTTTCGCCTGGCCTTTCTCTTCCTGAAAAGTAAATGAACCTTTCACTTCAGGCATCCATGGGTGGTGTTAAGACAATGTCATTGAAAACATAGAAGCCCTGCTGAGCTCATCCTGAGTCTCTCTGTTGTGTCGTTCTTGGCGAGGGTGGGAGCCAACTTCGAGATGTAATAAGATCCCATTGAACAATTCTGGAGCTCGAGGCACTTTACGCGTAGAGACCACACCGCGTCAGAGCGTGTTTGCCAGCAGCAGACGCGACAAGCTGCGCCTGGCAGGCATCAACAGCTACTTTGTTGGCCCGGTGAGTCCTCACGGCTTGCCCGCAAATTCTAGCAGGCTGCCGTGCGACTTGGGAGGTCCTGTCAGGTATCAAATTGCGTCTCTCAGGGGATGGTCGCGGCCAAGCTCCACTCCACTGCTAGCCACTCCTGCTGATTCTACCTACTAATTAGAGCTCCTCGGGGAAAAGGCAGTACGTACTGCAGCAGAACTATCAATGCAGGCATGAGCGGCCTTAGGAATCGTCTGAGGTCTGAGATAAGAGCTCCTTAAGACCCCTGCTCGTGAAAACTCCAACGATGCACCTCGTCTGCTCTAGTCTATAATAGTTCCTGCTACCAAGCACAAGACCTAACCGCATGCATCATTAGATATACCAAGCAACTCCTCCGTAGGATTCGTTGAAAAATCCCTGATAGCTTCAAGAGCCTTCTTGAAATATTATAGAGAGTTTTGGGTAGTTTCTCGATCTTTTTTGTTGGATAAGATGGACCAGACAGTTACCTCTCCAAAGTCCTGCCTAACAGTTACAACCACTTTAATGAGCGTCCCTGGAGCATGGGGGCTTCAGGTTGCTCTGGCCAACGCAGATGAGGAGAGAGCTCTTAAAAGCTGGGACTGCTCCCAATGCTCCTGCCTCCAGCTTCTCGTGCCTCAGTTCCTGCCTCAACACCACGCCTTTTCCTGTCGACCTTTTCGTTGCCTAAGGTGCAATTGCGTCGAAGGTTGCCGACCGTACTTTCCTTTCCTGCCTCTCTTTAAATATCTCCATCCATCTCCTAATTTCGTCTTTCTCTCTCCTTCCTCATACAACCCATTCGCAACATTTCGGCCGCCTCGTCTTGCCCGATATGACAACCACAAGGGCTCAACGGGGAATCAAGGCCGAGCCTGGCGCCCGCAACACTTCACCTACACCTACCTTGGCTCACACGAACGCCGGTTCCCCCAACAGAGGACCTAACTCGACTGCTCGTGACAGCCAGACTTTCATGAGGTCTGATGCTCGTAAGTCTCATCTCGTAGTATTTTTTTCCCCTTCTTCTGGAAAACCCAACTTACGATTCTCCAGCTACGCCTTCCGTCATGGCACCCAAGACCCTAGCCACTCGCTCAGTGCGGACGGCTATGACGAACCCTACCGTCGATGACAGTGAAACCCCTGTCCTTATGCAGGTCAGAAATCTGGAGATGCCCACGCCCAATGCATCCACGCAGAATGTGAACGACTCCTCCTTCTTTGATGGCTCCTTTCGGGACATTGGCGCCAAGCTGAAGATGTTCAACGATACTCTCGGTGAGCTCCAACAGCTTGGCGTTTCCCATGATGTTGCACTTCCTCAGTTGGTCCTAGTCGGAGACCAGTCGGCCGGCAAGTCCAGTCTCATGTCCGGTCTGGCGGGGCTCAACCTTCCGCGCAGCGAAGGTGTTTGTACGCGATGCCCGATCCACATCCGTGTCTCCCGCAGCATGGCCAGGGACCGTGGCGGCCCGGAGTGGTCATGCCGTGTTTCGCTCCAGCAGGATTACGCCTTTTGCCCTCCTGGCGGGTACGAGATCACCAAGGCGGACGTCACCCCTGAGAACCTCTTTCCACCTTGGGTTAAGCAGCCACGCGTCGTCAAAGAGTTCATGACCATCTACGACCAGTCTGACATCGACACCGTTCTCCGATGGGCACAAATTGCCATTCTCAACCACGACCAGAAGCATGAGCTGTACATCCCAGGCACGGGTGCCATTACGAAGCAGAGGCTGCTTGACGAAGAGGCTGAGAACACTGCTGCGAAGTTCAGTCCCAATACCGTTGCCCTCGAGATCAAGGGTCCCGACCTGCCTGATCTCTCCTTCTACGACATGCCTGGAATCTTTCGGAACTCGGCTCGCGAGGAGGACGAGTACCTCGTATCTGTTGTGGAGAATCTGGCTCGCGAGTACATCTCACACGAGGGCGCTCTGATCATCTGGGCTGTCCCCATGAATGTCGATCCCGAGACCTCCTCCACGCTTTCCATAATTCGCGATTTGAAAGCGCAGGAGCGTACCATTGGTGTTATGACCAAGGCGGATCTTTTGCCTGATGGGAACAATGCGCAGTGGCTTTCCATGTTGCGCGGCGAGCGTCACAGAATCGGCCACGAGTTCTTCATCACCTCTCGCCCGTCAGACCGCAAACTCGAGGATCAGCAACGCTGGGAGGAGGCTTTTTTCCACGACGACGCTAGTGAGCGTTGGCCCGAGGAATTTCATGCCTTCCGCGAGAGGTGTGGCGTGGAGAAGCTCAAAACGGCTCTTTCGGAGAAGCTTGGCAAGGAATTCGCCAAGAAGTAAGTAGCCCATCGCTTCGCATTCGGTGGAAGAGACTAACGCTGTTTAGCTTGCCGTCAATCAAGCACAAAGTCGTCACGCGGCTTCGTGAGATCGAGGCTCAACTCAGCACTCTTCCTGAACTACCCAACAACGTTGAACTGGAGGTTAGAAAGAGCTTGAACGACTTCTCTAACGCCGTCAAGCAAACCCTCCGTGACAGAGAGTTCTCCGCTAACTACGGAAACCTGTCCGATGCATTCCGCGACTGCATCCTGCAGATGAAGCCGAAGTTCACCCTCAAGGACAAGTCTGACATTCCTGTTCTGGAGATCTCCGACGACGAAGATGATTCCGCGAGCCCCATGATCCCTAATAACAGGAAGCGCACTGCCCAAGGACAAGGAAGCGTGAATGCGAAGAGGCCCCGACCTTCCGTCAACGGTGGCTCCTTCTCCGTCGCTGTCAAGACTGAGGAAAACGGCTCCACGCCATCCACGCCATCTCGTCGACGCCCGATGCCGCCATCTCCCTTGGCACCTGCGTTTCAGCAGTACGCCAACTATGGAGCTGGATTTCGCACCCTGCGACAGATCAGAGACGACATCCGCGCCAAGACCAAGGCTGGAATGCCAAGTATTGTTCCAGACGAGGTTTACGAGGATCTGTGCAAGCAAGCTGTGAAAGCGTGGAACCAGCCTATGGCTACCTTCCTGCAGGAGACTATGATTCGACTGCAGAGAATAGTGGACTACGTGCTTGAGCAGGCGTTTGGATCGCTGAAGAAACGCCTCATCTTCAAGGAGTCCAAGAATCACATGAACCAATTCCTGGAGGAGCGCCGTGTCGAGGCTCTGAGCTTCTTGGAGGACATCTACGGAATGGAGACGTTCCAGCTGTTTACCGTGAACAAAAAAGCCTTCGAGGATTATGAGCGCTCCGAGAGTCGGGTGCTTACGAGGTATCGCCATGTTATGCGCTGGCAGGCGTTCTCCGGAGAGGGCTCGGACTATCACGACTGGGACAAGATGACGCCCGATCAGCGTACTCAGGAAGAGAAGAAGCACGTCGCCGAGCTCATCAAGATGGGACCAGACGCCTTCGAAAAGGAGTTGAAGGTTGCGGCATATGTTCGCGGATACTACATGCTCTCTGCCCTTCGTTTCGCGGACACCGTCTGTCTCTCTGTGACTTCGCGCATGATGCCGAAGATCGTCCAGGAACTCGACTTTTTTCTGGAGCGACGACTTGGTCTGGTCGGTCCTAACGATGGCACCGTATTCTCGCGCCTGATGGAAGAGGACGATGCCACCGCAAGGAAGAGAGAGCGACTTCGAGGCGAACGCGAGAAGTTCGAGAAAGCTTTGCAATCTATCACGAACAACGAGCTGGACGTTGTCTCCGGATCGGCCTCGCAGGTCCTCCCGTACGACACGTATGGGGAGTCGGTAGTCGATGACATGGATCTGGACGCCTCGGTCTGAAGGATTGACGCCTCGTATCAACTGCCTGACTACATTTGCAACAAGGTTTTGAGTTGGCAATCTCGACTTGGACGGCATGAGACCAACAATTGTTTGAGTATGGTGGCTGCGAATCGGTACTGGATTGAGGTCATTGGCAGTGGAAAGTGTCTAGGATGACATGACGGATTGGAGTTTAGGACGGCTCGAGGCCATGAGGATGGATATGCTTTGTTTGGTCACCGAAATGATACCAAAAACTGGACGTAGATAGCTCAGAATAGCTCAGAATTGACACTGAGAGTTGTGTCAACAGAATGAAACTTCGATAAACGAAGGCGAGCGATGGATGCGAATAGTCGTTTTCTGATGAAAAAAAGAAGGCGGAAAGAGAAGTGAGAGGGATCATGACTCCTTGCTTCATGCTGCATCTTACCTGAGCTGAGAATTTCTCGGCCGGTAGGATCCTAAGGATGAAGGCAGGATGAGGAAAGACGCGCCGTGATGCCCGCTGTGCCACAGCTGCTGCGATGCACACCTCACACTGCAGCTTCACCTCCTTACACATGAATTCGCAAATTCTGCCTGACGCCCTCCACAGCAGCGAACACACGAGATACTCCCGTATGGCCGAGGCTGCCTCCTTTCATTCGCCCTGGTGCTCTGTAGGGGCTCGTTGGGAGTACCACACTTTCACTTCATCCGGCTGCGCAGGCGCTTCCACAGATCTGGGACCTCCTAAGGGCGGCAAGTCGTTGGACCCAACATCGGTACGGTTGGCGATGCTGCTGCTATCCTCTTCGGCTAATATCCTCGGCATCGAGCTGACTACAACACCTACAGCACCGGGGGGACGCCGGGTATTTGCGCATGCCTGTTCGAGTCAGGTCCTGTCAATGCCACAGACTCGAAATGAAGCGAGGCATGCCGGCATGCAACAATGTCTCCGGCTGTCGGGATAGACTCAGTCCCAGGCAAGCAGCGTAGCGTGTAGACTAACGGGGACGGGCTGAAGGTCTATCAGCTCAATTCGGCGGGTTCCCAGATTTGGAATACGTCGATTCATGCTTCCAAATCACCGTCGTCGGTGGGTCATGAGACTGTGTCGAGCATGGCGTGACGAGCTGGAACTAACGATGATTCGATAGACTGATGCATCGAGACGGAACACACCCAGGTTTCCCCATGGGGATCTCCTCGCTAGGCGACAAGCTAATGGTGCTTGTGTCTGTCAGGCAATCAATGCCAATCGCGAATGGTACGCGGACGACGCCACGAACGGGTCCGGATCGGCGTGCCCTGCGTGGAATGAATTGCGCGAACCCCGAGGAAGACCGTTTCTACGTGAGCCTGCCATGGTCTCCGGACTTCTCGACCTCTCCCTCCTAGATATGAGATGAAGACCAGTTTGGCCTGGACAACCTCGAGTCAACAGGGTGGATTTCAGTCGCAGCTGCATGGCAGCAGAAGCTCCGAGACGGACGGCCATCTCCTGCAACAGACAGCTACTTGAGGACGCATATTCGACAACCCTCATGATCGAAGGCTGGTATTTCCAGGGGACGGACGAGACAGACGCCTCAAAGTTTCCTGGCAACTTCGGTAGTGCAACCCTTCAGGGCTGCAAAATCTGGCCTTATTGCATGGTGCCTGTCCCAACCAGCTGCAGTGTTTGGGTCTAATTTCGCCAAAGACACTGCAGGATTCATAGCATTTGAGTACGAAAACAGGGTGCTCACAAACGTCCCAGAAGCAGCATGGATCTGGCCAGCCTTGATTGGTGCTAGACGAGCTGTCCGACACGACGAACATCTTCCTTCGGCCCTGTCATCCGGGGGGCGCTTCGTTTACCGCTGTGCCTCGCCCGTGGCGTTCGATCAATCCATCATGGATGCTTAATTTGTGTCTGCATGATCACGCGTGAGGGAACAGCACCAGCCTAACGTCGACTTTCAAACACTCGAGGCCTCTCCCGGAGTTGATGCAATCCCACGCTGGCCCTGCATGCTCCAGCGGGCTGGTACTGCAATGAGCGGCGCGAACAAACATGGAAGCTTCTGAGAGTGGTGAAGACGATCCCCATCTGTCATTTACCTAAGGCTCACAGCCTGAGCCACGAATGCTAAGTACGCTTACCCGGCGAGTAGATGATTCATCAGACGATGATCGACTTGGAAATGAGAGTCTGGTCTGCTGCCTGACCAAGTCGCCGGCTTCTTAGTCAAGGTTCGTTTGAGGAAGCGCCTTATTCATTCACTCTCAAGAGGGTTTCGACACCATCAACTACGAATTCTACTGACCATGCGGTGACAAGTCGAGAGTATCGCGCGGTATTCATCCAAGACTATCCATGAAGAAGTGCGATGGTATCGCAATTAAAGAAGTCGTCTGAGGCGCTTGTCGAATCTCATCGCGGTGCGTGCTTGGGTTGCAAAGAGCCGTCTGTCAACTCGATTTAGGGCTTTGAGCACACCCGTTGTTGGGTAAGCAACGCATCGAATGTTCATATGTCGCTTCGAATCGTCGAATCGACGAATCAACCAGGCAAAATGCAAACTGCCCAAAGGTTTCTGGCATGTTGTCAATTGCTGTCGTTTCGGCAAGGCTCTTTTCCCATACGTCTCCTGCACCTGTCGTAAGTATCATTGCTTAATTGGCGACAACAACCGCGCTGACGAGGTGAAAAGTCCAGTCCGGGTGAAAGTCTGCAGCCATCGTCGACGTGTTTGATCGGTGAGGGGTCCAAATACCACTCTTCGTTAAGGACGCCATGCGCCGCATACCCGCATGGCAAGACCCTGGCATGTCCAATGACGAGGCTCAGCCGGGCACCATCGTATGTAATGTTCAACCGCTTGATCGCTTGCTAACCTGGCTCCTTTCTCGTAGCCGAAGTCCATTTCCCTAGGCCCCACGTCTCAAGCCAAACACCGGGACCCTCCCACGCCCTCTTTCGCCCATCCCGTCTTCCTTAGGTAAGTTTTTAACGATCTGCCTGAACCCTTTTCGAAAACCCACAACGTTCCGACCAATCAATTTTGAATGGCTAAAGTATCTGGCTTTTGCCGGGCTTTTTTTCCAGACGACCCTTCTGATGAGCCACATGGCGTGGTTTATCCAGGACCAGCTTGACATTTGGGCCGCACCTCTCCGGGGGCCAGGCAAGGATCTTGAACGTTTTCTTGATACGCTAGTTCCTCATGGAATCTTTTCATAGGTGGTATTGGTTACGAATGGCTTGTGTCTTCGGAGAAGCTGGCTCACGTTGGATTCTGTATGGCGCTCGGCAGCTCAGTCTCGCCTTCGTTGATGCTTGCGCTACATGGACATTCAGCCGGACGTCACGTGTCTCTGTGGCATTACCAGGCTGTCGGGTAGCTAAATTGAAATTGCTACATCTTCAAAGTTATAGCGTCGTCGATGCTGTGGTGCGATTCAATGCCTAGCCTCAAAGGATGAGCCGGCGGACGGGAGATGCCTATGAATGGCGCCAACATCTCACAGCAGAATCGAGACTTGACCAGGAGCGATAGGCTTGGTTTATGGGTCTGATGGTACAGAGTAAGAATTTTGGACATTACAGAGACACAATCGTTTTGGAAATCCTCGACTCATTGATCGGAACTAGACTACGTTGGCTTTCGCTGAAGAACCCGTACGAATGGTTCCCGACATCCATGCTCGTGACTCCCGAAAGTTGCGTTGTCACGTAGACGGCACGGAGATGAGATTTCGCAGCTGACCTTTTCGCGAGCTGGATGACAGGCCGCCGCCTTCCTTGCCACACGGATGGCACATCTCTCCAACACGACCGGGCTCGAACCACGAATCAGATCACGGGGCAGCGGCGAACCCATGTCGCTGCGACCTCCGTTCCGGACCTGGGTGGTACGCTCCTGTGCCGCACCCACAAGTTCATTCTGGGCCTATCTCATGAGAGATCTACTCGTGTGCATGGCCTTTCCCGAGAGGCTAGACAAAGATGGGAAAAGACGCCCGCCCACCACAGCAGAGACCTAGATTCAGGCCCGGACATGGTGTCTTCTGGAGAAGAGAAGATCCATTAGCTCTGACCGTCCATTTTTAACCGCATCTCGCCAATTCGTGCCGTCGCCGCCGTCCCCCGCCCGCCCGGCTCTTTGGCCACACCCCCCAGCCCCTCCCCCATATTCCTCCTCACGGGGTACGCATGTCCCAATGGGGTGAGCAAAGCAGCTCCGGGGTTCGAGGTGCAGATCAAAAGCAAAGGAAAACCAAAAAACCGTCTCTCCAGCCGCTGGCAGAGGCCAGAAGGCAAGACACGGGAAAAAGACGTATAAGTCTCGGACCCTGTCCTCCTCCATCACGACTGCTACCCTTCTCTCTTCACCCGCAAGTCGGTCAATCAACTTCAATCTTCTCTCTCTCTCTCTCTCTCCCCCTCTCTCTTGCCTTACAGTTCTTCCCCGGTCTTTAGGAAGCAACCTCACAAACCGCCATCATGGTGAAGAAGCCCGTCGCCTCTCAGCAGGTCGCTGACAACGTCGAGATCGCGCGCGCCGAGGCTCCGCGGTTTGAGAAGGTATACTGGCTCAAGGAGCCTCACCTTCGCAAGCTGTATTTCTCCACCATCTTCCTCATGGTCGCCTCAGCCACCACCGGTTACGATGGTATGCTCGTCAACACGTCACAGCAGATGCAGCGGTGGAAGGATTACTTTGGCGACGGCGTCTCCGACAACAACAAGCTCGGCATCCTCATCAACATGTTCAATATTGGGTCCATCATCTCGTTCTTCATCACGCCCTACGTGGCCGACAACTTTGGACGTAAGGTGGCCATTGTTATCGGTTGCATCTTTATGATCATCGGTGGTTGCATCACTGCTTTCTGCAACGGCTGGGGAAGTAAGTCACGAGCCCCGATGACATGTCATTCACTGTTGAACTGCTTGACTTACCAGCACCTAGTGTACGTTGGCGGTCGATTCATCCTCGGCTTCGGTAACTCCCTGGCTCAGATGTCGTCTCCTCTGCTGCTCACCGAGATCTGCCACCCTCAACACCGTGGTCCCGTCACCGCCATTTACAACTGTTTGTGGAACCTGGGTGCTCTGATCGTTGCCAGTATCGGCTGGGGAACTTCCTATGTCAAAAGTGACTGGAGCTGGCGATCCATTACCTTCATCCAGATCGTGCCCTCCGTCATCCAGCTCGTTGGTATCTGGTGGGTTCCCGAGTCCCCCCGTTTCCTCATCAGCAAGGACCGCGCTGAGGAGGCCCTCGCCGTGCTGGCCAAGCACCACGCCGGCGGCGATTTCAACAACGCCACCGTGCAATTTGAGTTCCGCGAGATGAAGGAGACCATCACCATGGAACGCGACGCCTCCCGCACGACCAGATACGTCGACTTCTTGAGGACAAAGGGCAACCGCTGGAGGCTGGCTATCATCATCTCACTCGGTATCATCTCCCAGTACTCCGGCAACGCGCTCTTTTCCAACTACATGGACGCCATCTACGACGGCGCCGGAATCACCAACCAGAACCAGAAGCTCGCCATCTCCACCGGAAAGTCGATTCTCGACCTATCGTGCTCCATCGGTGCCGCCCTGACCATCGACTACTTCGGACGTCGCCCGCTATTCCTGACCGCCATCAGTGGCATGGTCGGCTCCTTCGTCTGCTGGACCATCACCGGTGCCGTCTACGAGAACTCGGGCTCGACCAACCAGGGTTCCGGGTACGCGCAGCTGGTCTTCATCTGGGTCTTTGGCATCTTCTACGACATTGGTTTCTCCGGCCTGCTCATCGCGTACGCGCTCGAGGTCCTGCCGTTCCATCTGCGTGCCAAGGGTATGATGATTATGAACATTACCGTCCAGGCCATCCTGGCCATCGGCAAGTAAGTCGCCTCCCTGTTTTCCCGCCTTCCTCAAGGCCGTGACTAACGTTTGCCCTTCCAGCCAAACCAACAAGGTCGCGTGGGATAACTTCCCCAACCACTGGAACTTCATGCTGTTCTACACCCTCTGGGATTTCTGCGAGCTGGTCTTCGTCTACTTCTTCTACGTCGAGACCAAGGGCCCCACGCTCGAGGAGATCTCCAAGATCTTTGACGGCGACTCGGCCGTCGCGCACGTCGACCTGCACCAGGTCGAGAAGGAGATCCACGCCGACGACCACGAGGAGGACATCAACACGCGCGCCGCGCACAGCGGGAAGACGGCGGCTTAAGCACGAGCTGGTCTTTCAAACGACTCTTCGTATCCAAACACGGAGAAAAAAAAAAAAAAGGGGAAAAAAAACGTCTCATGCCTTTAGTAATACCCGCTTTGGATTCTCTCGCGTGGGTACTGCGGATGTAATGTGCGAAGCTCGACGCCGGTCGGGTTGCACGGGATTTGATCATGATACCAGAGACAAATCGCGACGGATTCGATTTTCTCGTTCCCGTTCTCTTGTTGGGAAGGGCTAGAGAGAGATCCTACGGAGCGATTGTCTTACCACTTTACTCTCGTTTCAAAAGTAGCAATCGACCTGTTACTTCTCACAGTTTGGTTTTCCCAAACTGCATCGAGTTGCGAATGCCAACGTTTCCGCCAACGCCTGCCGCGAAGGGGAAAAAAGAGCTAATCTACTCAAGACCTGCTTGCTACTTTGAATTTTATGCCCGGATTGCGATTGCGTGAATGATGGGGGCGCCTGGGTTGCGCTACTGCGGGCATCCAGGGGCGTGCAGAGACGAGCGAAACAGGCACCCTCCCGTTTCGTATTAAGAGTGAAGTGAGCTCTTACCCTCCCCCTCGGGGCGCCGAGCCGACTTCAATCCTTCTGCAGGACTTGGCTTTTGGGGGGCCGGAGGTGGCTTTACGGGCCGTGAGACCGGTGTTATGTATTCAGCTTGGGTTCCGGACGGGGAAGGGGAGTACTAATTACTACCATGGGACTTGGAGTGAGGGGGTAGGGAGGAGCCTCCGGTCGCATGTTTGTACGGGGGATCCGGGGGAGAGGATGGTCATGGTGGGCTGGTGTTTGTGTGTTTTACTTGGGGCCGTTTTTTTCTCTCTCTTTTTTTTTTTACCCCCCTTTGGTACTGGTTTTTGGAATGTCTCATGTTGACGAGTAGATTGTTTTTTTTTTTTTGGAATAGTCAAGGCCTGAAGGGTCGGCGTTGAGGTGTTGATTAACGCTTGCATGTCAGAGGTGGTGGTGTGTGTTTGTTTCTTTGGTTGGCGATGAGAAGGGGGCGGATTTGGTTGGTGGATGGGGAATGTTGAGGAGGAAGGGGATTGGATGTTGGCTGCGTTGGTAAGGGGTCGCGGCGCCTGGGGTTATTCTTTTCACGGACTGAGATGAATGCATATACACACCTGTACCGTCTTGTCGAGGTAGGCGCATGGCTCTGTGAAGAGTTTTGTGTGTTTTCATAAGTGCAGCTTCTTGGGGGAGGTTTTTGGGTGGTATCTTGGCATTCGGTTTTAGCACGGAATCTGAGAGACAAATCGATCACATAACTTTTCCAGGAGAATGATCTAAGATGCTGGCTTATCTGTCTAGTCGTCTAAGTGATTGTACAAGGAGCGCCGATGGAACTAGTCTCTCAAAGCCCCAGCTCACCACCGACGACCCCGAGAGCCTCGGTACAAAGCTTCAGAACGGCTTCGTCGCTAGAGCCACCTGCTATTGCCACGGCACTGACGAGCAAGGGATACAGACGCAGCAGGTGTTTCCGTCCCTCGCTCTCGACGTTGGGCGTATCCGGGATCGCGTCCGATGCCGAAGTGAGGTCGACTAGTTGCCGGAGGACCCGGAGGAGCTCCTTGCGTTGCGAGAGAGGCTGAGGCATGCGACCTCGGAGAGGTTGGTCGGCGATGTAGGAGCGGATAGCCAGCGCCGTGCGGAGGATGAGGAACGGGGCTGCCGTCCGCGCGATGCGAATGTGCAGCGCTTGAGGCGCTTCGGACAACACGGCGCGAGGAGGCGGGAAGGCGGGCGTGGGTGGCTGTACTACGATGCGCAGAGAGTCCTCGTTGTATACCGAGACGAGGGAGAAGAGCTCGTCCAGGCAGACGTAGCTCATGCGCTCGCGGCGGGTGGGTACGGGGTCGATGGTGCGGCCGTTGCGCTTCTTGTAGAGCGTCTCGAGGCCGGTGCCGTCGCTGCTGGACAGGAGAGAGGTTTCGGCTGGGGACGGGGCGTGGATAATAGATGTTCGGAAGAGGGACTCCGCGTAGGCTTTGCGGGTTTTGTCCGGGATGGCTTCGCCACCTAGTGAAGGGATGATGAGCTCGCGGAGCTTGTGGAAGGCTGTCATGTCGAAGGACTCGTCGTCGGAGAGGTCCGCCGTCGCTGGAGCCGCGTAACAGTCTGCGCTAACGATTCCGTCGGCGATTTCGACAATCATTTGCCAGATGTTCTGGAGGGTCGAGCGGGGAACTTCGAGGGTACGGATTTGAGGTAGAGTCGCTTCTAGCACGGCGAGGATGCAGTTCGTAGAGAGGCGCCAGGGCTGGACTGATTTGGTGACGATAGGGAAGCCATACTTCAGGACGACGGGTTTGGAAAGAGCAGAAAGGGCGGCGGAGAAGGCTTCGCTTGAGTAGATGTCTGCGTCGGAGGCGTTCTTGATAATGAGAGTCTGCAAGATAGCCATGCTGGACTTTGACATGGCCACGTATGTCCTTCGCTGTGTCGGAGCTTGGGGTTTGAGGACTTCGTCGCTGAACGCTAAGCGTACAAACTCTGCCACCTGGGAGATCATTGCTGAAGGCACGCCGGCGAGATCTGTCCGCACCATCTTGATCGCTTCGAGAACCTGGTTCTGCAGAGGCGTGACGTATTCAACGTCGTTGACGTAGGCTGCAATGGACGCTTGCTGTAGAGCTTGGCGGAAGAGTGTCAACATCTGACGAACCTGGTTCACCGTCAAATCCTTTTTAACGAGCTGATACACATCGTGGAACGTGGTAACATATGCGATCAGACAGTTCTGGTTGTCTGCCTTCTTTCCGTCCTCTTCATCTGAAGAGGCCGGTGTGCCCCGAGACCACAGTTCCCAAGCAGCGTTTACCGTGTTGGGGTCAAAGATTTGCCGGCAAGGTTTGCCTTCCAGCTTGAGGACTTTGCCAAGGGCCTTGTAAGTTGCTGTATTGATTTTGAGCACCTTCAAGTCAAGCAAGGTCGTGAAGTGGCCAAGAAGCTCTTGCCAGAGTGCGTTGAAGGAAGAATGGCTCGACAAAGGGTCCATGTACGTAGCTAGAAGCTCCGATATGCCGCTCAGTACCACTGCTGCTGTTTCGTGCCATTCCTTCTGGTCGCGGTGTGCCGAATTCTCGCCAGCAGCAGCCTGCAACTCTTCCTCGATGGACGAGAGAAGCTTGAAGATCACAGACTTGACGCAGATTGACCATGCTTCCGGGCTCAACTTGTCGCCGTATGCGTCGAAGATCCTTAGCAGGGTCTGAATTGCACTGTTTCGCAGTTCCAACCTTTCGTCGGTCGTCACTGTTGTGAGTCTAAGAAGTAGAAGCATCCAGAGTGCTGCGTCGGATGCGTTGTGCTCCGAGTTCGCGGCAAGAGCAGCCAGTCCTGAGATGCTTGAACCCTGCATCAGATCAGCGGTAATGGGAAGGGACTCTGTCTTCCCGGAAAGGAAGTCGGAAAGGACCCAGAAAAACGTCACGGTCTGTGGTCGTCAGTTTGGTTTCATCGAGGTTGCAAGGAGCCCGGCCTACCGTGAGAGCAATGTTGAGGTCATCATATTGCGAGCAAAATTTGTAAAGGGTATCAACAAGTATGAGAAAGCAAGCATTGGGCAGAGACGCTAAAAAGTCGGAGCAGATAAGTTGAAGGGAATTGAAAGAAGACCGAACGAGTTTTGCGGACCGTGTCATGAGGACAACCGCCTGGGAGCCCCTTCGTTCTCCAGGGGCAAACCTTTGGTCAACGAAGATGGAGCCGATGATCTCGAAAGCAATCTCCCAGCCACTGACTAGGGTTTCGCCGCAGTTCTCAAGCAGACTCCTCAGGCCTTCCAGAATCGCCTTGTGGATTTCGACATCGGTACCGTGGCTGGCAACCGTAACCCCCCGATCCTCTTGCTGCAACGGCAGGAGAGCGTCTCGTAACGCCTCCAGAAGAAGGAGTTGGACTTTCCCGCACTGTTCGTGCTCCATTGTGGCGGCAACATTGGCTGACTCGAGTGCCAGCCTAACAAGTATATCCGCTGCACGCAATCTGACAGAGGAATTTATAGACGAGGCGTTGAGGATGTGGATAAGCTCGGAAGTCAATGGCGTCCAGCCGGAGATATCACGCGGGTACGACAGCAGGCGATCAATGTTGATAGTCGCAACATCGCCAAGCTTGGCAAGAGCAAAGTGGTCCTCCTGGTTTGGCCCGCCTGCTGCAGCGGTGGAAACGCTCAGAACGCGGCGATGCTGCCCCGGAGGCTTCATGCTGCCGGATTCTGGGGACTGCGGTTGGCTTGGATCCTCAGTCTTGTGTTTCTCTTCTTTGGTTCTTTCTAGCAGATTGCATATTGCCGTTACAACCTCACCGAAGGCGTCATTCGGGAAGTCGATGGTGCTTTCGATGAGCCTTGAAGCTGCAGTTTCGACTGATCTGACTTCGCTAGCAAAATTGGACAACAAGGCGCTTGCTTCACCTTCCGCATGATGATCCGTTCCCTTGGTAGCCAGCGGTGTTCGTCCAGGAGTCTTGCTCGTGGAGAAGAGAACAAAGTCGGCTTGTTGCAGCGTTTCGAGAATGATACGCCAAGATGAACCGAGAGTGGGGCCAAGCGCAATACCGAGATTGAGAAGCGCTCTAAGGCACAGGAGGTTGCGAGTGTTGAGTGCCATCTGACTTCCCTCGACGCTTTGCTGTCGGCCTTTTTCCGCGATGGGGGTCGACTGGTTCAAGCTGTCAACACTCAATAGCCCTCTCGCATTGCTGAAAATGCTGCCTGGAGCTTCGGTACTCGGTGTCGGTGTCGTGGGTCGAGCTGTGCCGGCATTAAGGCAGGCTGTGAAAACATTGGGCGGGACGGCAGCCTTTCCTAGCGTCGTCAAGAAGGCGTCTCTCGGCGTTGTCAATTGAAGCAAACCGGCAACATGAGCGAACTTCTGAAATGCCCTTACTAGACTGTGGTAGTATTCAGAGTCCATGGCGGCATACAAGAATGTTGAGCAAGTGGCAAGAATCGCTGGCCAGCATTCGTCGATGATGGCTGCGCAAATCTTGACTTCGTTATGTAGAGGATGATCCTCCAGGACAAGCGGATTGAGAGGCACGGGGTTTTTCTTGAAAGAAGCAGATCGTTCCAAAGCTCCACGCTGACCGTCGGCGTCGTCTTGTGGCGGGGCTGGAGAATCGCGGCCTTGCTCCTGCTTGCCACTCCTCTTGCGACTACGACTTTCTCCGGGGACAGTAAGGGGTAGGATAAACTTGGCGAGACCCTCCGATAGAGAGGAAATGCACGAGAGTGTCAAGCTGTAGATGTACGATTCCGGGATCGAAGGCGCCTCGGTCTTGTCAAGTTGATCGATGCAAGGAACTCTAACATTGCTCCATTGCGTGCTGATTCCAACGTTGGAGCCATCTGAGCCAACAGACCCGCTGATGATGCCGGTCACTCCGCTGGCCTCAAGCATAGCTTGGTCGGTAGAAGATGCGATGCTGGCATAAGGATTTGCGACAGGAATTGTCGATTGGTGCCCCAACCCAATGACGGACGGCTTTTCCGTGCTCAGTCTCACAAATGTCGCTGTCAGGTGCTTCACAATGTCCTTCTCTCCCTCCTTCGCATCGTAGTTGACAAAGATTCGTCGGATCAGAGCATGCTCGGCGAATATGCCCCTGAATACCTCAAGGCATAGTGCTCGCTTCCAAATAGCCGTTTCTTGGTCCAGTAGGTGTGTCAAAATGTCCAGGGCATCTCCACTTTCTGATGGAAGAATGTTGATGTGTCGTCGCAAGAGAGTGTACAGGATCCGAACCAGTCTGACTGAAGTCGCAAAATTGGGCTTGCCCTTTAAAGCGCTAACGATGAAGGGCATAACACGGGCCTGAAGGATGTGTGCTTGCTCTTTGTGGGACGAGAAGACGGCAGCGTGATTGGTTAGGACTGACTCTATCAGCTCCAACCCGAAGGTCTGCGGCAGCCCAGAAAATCTAAGGTACTCAGGGCGTTGGCTTTCAGTCATGAGGCAAAGGTCGTTGAATATCTAGAAGTGAGTTAGCACAGCAGGCCTCTAGAATTAGTACATTACCCACCCTATACGCGTCCAGGGCAGCTGCACGCAGCTCAACTCTGCCATTGCCAACTGGGGCTTCGCCAGCGGGAGATCCTGGGGTTGTAGACTTGTCCTCGGTGACCACCTTGTCAAAGACTGAAACAACGAGCTGCTGCAAAGTCGCAGCGGACGTGTTGTTGACGATGGCATTCTTGCTGGTCTGAAGAATGAAGCAGATGTTCAGGGCAGTGACTAAGAGACCTCC
Source organism: Colletotrichum euphorbiae (assembly GCA_037178605.1). Classification (NCBI taxonomy): domain Eukaryota; kingdom Fungi; phylum Ascomycota; class Sordariomycetes; order Glomerellales; family Glomerellaceae; genus Colletotrichum; species Colletotrichum euphorbiae. The sequence continues at coordinate 52,392 of JAXCEF010000068.1, read as the reverse complement.
CTTAAGATCCGTTGCGTAGTTCTGTAGCAGAGACGGCAAGGCTTGAAGAATCTTGAGTTGAACGTCGAGACCTGCAGATGTCGCCTCGCTCAGCGCCTCGAGAACCTGATTCAGCTTCCCCCGGGGCAGAGCGTGGGCGACGATGAGCCTTTGGAGGCAGACGATGGCGATGCCGGTGAACTTAGCATTCTTGGTTCCACAAGCAATGATGAACGGGTTGACAAAGTTTGGTCTCTGGGAAAGCTCTACTGAGATGGTTAGACGTGGCGGATAAGCATGCACACCGGAACACATGGGAGGCGATACCGTTTGCAGCTTGAGCTTCATTAGCCCCTCTAAGGCCTTTCAGTTCCTCGAGAGACTTTTCGGCAGCCTGAAAACCTTGTGTTAGTCGGGAAATCCTTCCTCCGTAAGAGGAGTGAGACGACGGACTTGTCGGAGATCATTGTGCTTGCGCTTGCTTTCTTGGACGAGGTTCGTCAGCTCCGTAGCGAGGAGCTGGGTCGTCATTTCGTCACGAGTGGCCCCAAGGGCTGTCCATTATCGAGTGAAGAAACCAAACGAAACCCTGTGTTCGAAGCTGTGCAAGAATGCCGGATTATCCTTGAAGCGATGTTGTGATGCGGAAAGAGAACCGACAATGTCGGCGGGAAGGTTCAAGGGAGCTATCAGTTGCGATGTTCGGTGTCCATGCTACATAAAGCTCCCAAGTGTCCCGATTGAGGTGAGCTGTCCACCTTGAATTGATGACTAAGGCAGTCGTATAAAGGTATCCACCCTCCTCAGGCGGATCTCACCTCCACAGTGTTCCAACGCTGGATGGGCAGAAACGACTCACCTCACCGCTTTGAGAGGGCCACTACAGTTGTTCAGGCAGTGCCCCGCGTTGGCTCGTGCGTTCCTACCTGAGGTAGGTAAATGGAAGTGCCAGGTCAGCCTGAGACGGGGGGGCGCTCCACGGTAGCTACGATGTTGCCACAGGCGCTGTGTTCCGCTACTCTGCCCTGGAATCCAGAGCCGCCGGCGACTGGCGCTGCTTGCGGGTCGACGGACGTATAGGTAAGGCCGGGCCGGACTAGTTTGGCTTAGGCACCGTCCCTCCAACTTCCACTTCACCTCATTCGGAACCCCTCCGTCACGGCCATTGCAACTTGTGTCTCCAACCCACGACAAACTCCCTTCCCCACGACATTGAAAAACCGGGCAGCAATCATGGGCGCAAAGGTCCCACGTAACTTTAGACTCCTCGAGGAGCTCGAGAAGGGCGAGAAGGGTCTCGGAGCAGGTACTTGCTGCCCTGGCGAAGCATGACCTGCTGCCCCGCGCATTCTGACTGACTCTTCCGCTTCCAGAGGCGTGCTCCTACGGTCTGAATGATGCCGAAGACCTTCTGATGTCTGACTGGAACGGAACCATTCTCGGCCCCCCTCACGTAAGTTCTGCTCCTGGCTGCCTCTCGTTTGCTGTACATTGTCTGACAAGCTCTCTCGTCAGAGCGTCCACGAGAACCGAATCTACTCCCTGAAGATGCACTGCGGCCCCAACTACCCCGACGAGCCCCCCACGATACAGTTCGTAAGCCAGGTCAACTTGCCCTGCGTGAACTCCCGCAACGGCGTTGTCGACCCCAAGCAACTACCCTGCCTCGCCAACTGGAAGAGGGACAACACCATGGAGACTATCCTGATCGAACTCAGAAGGTGCGTTCAGACATGTGCCATCCAACTGTGGAGGCACTTAATGCTAACAGGCGGCACAGATACATGGCAGCTCCTGCCAACAAGAAAATTCCTCAGCCTCCCGAGGGCTCTGTGTACCAGTAGCCCGACTTCATGATTCCCCGGATGTGCGAAACAAGGTTATGGATGGATTGGAAGGGCTGATTCTCGGCAAACATGGCATTGGTAGTACGGCTCAATGATTACGACTTCTTCACTCGCTCAATTCTTCCGCATCTTTGTGTCGATGAACGGAAACCATCTTGTTTCTGGCGATTATATGCTATGCTGAGACCAGGTATGGTCGCATTACGGTCCTGAGTTCGGATGCTTTGGTCGAGGAACCTGAATGTGTCGCATCTGAAAGGCAGCCCCGAGAGTTCTACCAAGCGCAATGGCTATGAAGTAGTCGTAAAAGGTAACCTGACATGCCTTGACGACATAGGCCAATGGGTCACACTCGTCTAATTAGCTGTAATATATAAATCGATGCCCACCAGTTCGTGCCTTTTTGTGTCTTACGTTGTGAATGGTAAGGTAGAACGTGCAAGTCACTCTTCTCAACTTACAGTAACCAAAGAAACCAAGAAATCAAACCTTCCGCTTTGAAGCGAAGTCATAAATCTGGAGCCAAATCCTGTCCAAGGTATATTCGACTAGCTCTAGCATCGTGACCGAAAAATTCGCTCTAATCGCAAAAAAGATCTCATGGTTCTGCTGCCTGCATCTAATTAACGTGGAAACTACCTTGTGGCAGTTAGGCATGGATTGAAGCAAAGCAAGCAGGCTGCTTTTTCCGGTCGATGCAAGCAGGGCGCCCGCTTTTAACCGTTCGAAGCAAGGACTCCACAGCAGGTGTGATGAGTGGAGATTTCTTTTTGTATAGGGTACCCATAGTAACTCTTAATCACCTGACACTATATGTGGTATTTGACTCTTGAGCCTTAAGGGTATGCAGCTCTTATCTAGTATTTGCAGGCGGTCGGATCAGAATACTGCAAAATATGTGCTTGAATATGCTCTACATGCCTATGCACCTTGCAATAGCTGGCGCAGTATGCGCTTAGTTGCGGAGTACATTTGGCACAGCATTTTGGCGTTATTCGGCGCGTGGTGTGGTTTGGATGATGTGAAAATTTGGTGGTGGCAGAATCTTGCCGCCTACCCGATTAGGTATAGCGCTGCTTTGCATGCTTTTTGCGACTTTTGATGTTCTATGCAAAGCTGTACGCTTTTTACGTAAAAAGCGCCATCCCTAGCGGCAATCAGAGCCTCGGCCCATTCCGTCGGCTAAAGTTCGGCAGGCAACTGCGGCTTCTGTCATCCCAGTTTCCGTTCTTCGGTTTTTCTTTTTTTTCTTTGGTGGTGCCTCTCGACTGCGACGACGGACCCACGGGTGCTTAGCTCATGAGACACCTGGAGCTGTCCCCCGGAGCCTATATCCTCCACGCCCGCCATCCACGATCCGCGCATTCATTTCAACTTAGGCCAATGCTGCAGCAAGAATGGCTTCGGCGGTAACCAAGGCGGTCCTCTCCCCGCCTCTGCGGCGGGCTTTCGTGCAGTCGCGCAATTTTCAGACGAGCACAAAGAGTCTTCTCCCATCCAGCTTTGGCCTCGGGTCCAGCATTCCTCCATCCTACTTCCAGAAGCCTTCCCTCCCCGCCAATACCGTGATCCGCTTCGTACCACAACAAACAGCATGGATCGTGGAGCGCATGGGAAAGTTCAACCGCATTCTTGACCCCGGTCTGGCTATTCTTGTGCCATTCATCGACCGAATCGCCTACGTTAAGTCGCTCAAGGAAGCTGCCATGGAGATTCCAAGCCAGAGCGCCATCACGGCCGACAACGTCACCCTCGAGTTGGATGGTGTTCTCTACACGCGCGTCTTTGACGCCTACAAAGCGAGGTTAGTCGCCTTGGATGCAGTCCTGCTCAAACACAGAGTCATACTAACTGCTTGGCAGCTATGGCGTTGAAGATGCCGAATACGCCATCTCCCAGCTGGCACAGACGACGATGCGATCCGAAATCGGTCAACTGACCCTCGACCATGTCCTCAAGGAGCGTGCCGCCCTGAACACCAACATCACTGCTGCCATCAACGAGGCCGCGCAGGCTTGGGGTGTCACCTGCCTGCGTTACGAAATCCGTGACATCCACGCTCCTGCCGGTGTGGTCGAAGCCATGCACCGACAGGTCACCGCCGAGAGATCGAAGCGAGCCGAAATCCTAGAGTCAGAGGGTCAGCGCCAGTCAGCTATCAACATTGCCGAAGGTAGAAAGCAAAGTGTTATTCTGGCTTCCGAAGCCTTGCGCTCCGAGCAGATCAATAGGGCTTCTGGTGAGGCAGAGGCTATCCTCATGAAGGCCAAGGCGACGGCCGCTGGGATCGATGCCATTGCGAAGAGCATCGCCGAAGGCGAGGACGCGGCTAGGGGTGCTATCAGCTTATCGGTTGCCGAGAAGTACGTCGACGCGTTTGGCAAGCTGGCCAAGGAGAGTACGGCTGTGGTCGTCCCCGGCAACGTGGGCGACATCGGTGGCATGATTGCTACTGGGCTGAGTGTCTACGGAAAGGTCGGCGAGGCACAGGCCAAGACGATGGCGAAGAAGATGGTCAACAACGAGCACCACGACGAGGCTGTTGAAGGCGAGGAAGAGAAGCCTCTGAAGGACACTGTGTTGGAAAGCTTCGATGAAGCGGCGGGAAAGAAATGATTGCCTAAAGAGCATGGAACCGGCGTTGATGGATCACGATACGAGAGAACAGCCGGATGTGACATTATGTACTAGTACTTCATCTCACTCAAATCAGACAAGGGCAGGAAATTTGCCCTCGCATAGGTCCTAACGACGAGCAATTGTCTTGTATGTGTCTCTGTGTCATTATCGTGGCGAACGCAATGCCCAATGATGCTTTCCTACCTCAGGTAGGTAGATATCTTCCATCTACCTAGGTACCTAACCTTGGGTGAAATGGTAGGCGCCGCGAAATGGGCTACTTCAATGAAAAGAAGGTAACAGCGGGAAGCTCCTGCAGCTCGGAAGCCTCGAGTGAGACAAGATACGTAATGTGTTGGATATAGTATTCATGTAGAAGGTAGCAGTAATGGAGGATGTTGGCAGCAACCTAACTGGCTCCTGTTGCTCTGTCTCGGCGCATTCCCGATTTCATCCCGCCTACCTAGCTTCAAACTCCGTCATTCCTCCATCCGAAAACATTAAACTACCGTCAAGCATCTCTTGTAATAATATTACAGACTCAATGAGACGATTCTGGCGTAATGCCATCAGCTCCATTGGAGAAGAAAAAGAAAAGCGCAAAAATCAGATGGCTCATGCGAAAATGCCTTCCCTCCCGCTTCGTCCCAAAAGAAAATAACGATTGCCCGCTGCTGCCGGAAACCGAAAACACCGCGTCTCGTGCTTCTAACCCGTCCGAGAGATATACAAGATCGATCAACAAAGAAAAATACTCATGTGCAGGGTATGAAGAAGATATTATCCGAACCATTTGCGGCAAGCTTCTATTCCCTCGTTTCAACGATCAACCATCGTCTCCCCACCAGCCAGCTTCGACTCCGGCATTGCCAACAGCGCTCAACCTGACAGCCTTTTTCTTCGACAGGCTGTGGTTGGGTAAAGGCAATGTGCCTTCGGGCGACACGGGAGAGTCTGGCCTTGGAATACCGGCCGCTGGCTCGACGTCACTCTCAGATTCGACCACGTGGTGGACATGCCCAGCAACTTCAGCCATGTTACGAGGCCTCAGAGGCGAAGAGTCGTGGCGTCCCCTTTCGCTTGTCCTCAGCACACGTCCTGGCCCCTTGTGTGGGAATTCAAATCCTTGAAGCCGGCTTCTACACAACGACGGATCGCTCGATAGCTCGTCCTCCTCTTCGCTGCCATTGTCGAAGTCCATGAAATCGCTAAGGTCAGGACTCGGTTCCGCGAAGTCCATCGAGTTGACGTTGCCTACGGGTCTGTCCAGGTAGAGGAGAATACGCTCATGCTTGGCTTCTGCCGGCTGGGCCTCCAGAGAAGGTCTTGCTCGCCTCAGGCTGCCTGTTCTCGATGGTGGCTTGGATCCAGTGCGAGAAGAGACCGGCAGATCCGGGTGACGAGAGTTATTGCGCGTGTGGGTTCTGCTTTCTGCCAACGACCCTGGACGTCCCTCCAACGACCGCGGGCCAGCCTTGATAGTGCTGTTGGAGTTTGCCGACGTTTGATGGCGAAGCGTCTGTGGAGGCTCTGGCCACTGCATCTCTTCGATGGTGGCCTGAGAGGAATTGCGATGGCGATGGTGCGCTGAGCCATAGTGAGCTTCGCCTTCGTATTTTGCGAGAATGGTCCCGCGCATGCGAGCCCGCTTCATGCGCAAAGCAGCGAGTAACATCTCCTCCTGCCTGGTAACGGCCATGAATCGTGAGTCTGACCCGCCGTTGATTTCAGGTGACTCCGTCGACGTCGTGAAGTTTTCAACGGACGTTGGGCTCAAGGGAGGCGTTGGTTGGTCGACCGAGTGTGTTGAGGACTTGGTGGACAACATCCGCTGGGGTTCCGCCACTCTCTCAAACTTGGGTTGAGTTTGCTGTACGGGTTTGGGTGGTGTGGCTCGCGCTTCCTGAATCCCGTATCCCGAGTGAGCGTACCTGTCACTGCCGGAGTTTGTCGTTGACGTTGACTTGGTTGAATACATCGATGAGCGGTTTGATTGAGCCGGTGGCTGGTAACGGGTGGCCGGCAGAGAACTCATTCGCGGATTAAGACTTGGGGCTCTGGACGGAGGCGATTTGCTTGGTATTGTGAGATACGTGTTTATCGGCGCAAAGCTGGCGTGCTTGACGGACTTCCTGGAGCTGTGAGCGAGCGACGGAGCCTCACGCGATCGAATCGACCTCAGCGAAGATGGGGCCAGGCTCCCTGTGTCGCTGCTTTGCGATTCACCAGTTGATTTCGAGAAAGTGTCAGGGAAAGCGTCATCCTCAGAGTCGGACGACAGAGAGAGAACGCTCCTCTCCATGAGGTCGGATCCGTTGATGCTCTGACTCGTTCGCTTGGACGCCTTGGATGTCTTGGTGTACCGACTCGACACGCTGGATGCGCAGTCTCGATCCGCTAGCGTGCTCTGCTGGACGGCCGAGTTGGGGATTTCTGGCGAAATCTGGGGCGCTGCTATTTGATGCGGACGAATTCCAGGTCTCAAAACGCTGTTCCTCGGATGTGTTGTTGGTGGTGATCTCAGGGTCGTAGGGCCAGCATTTACCACGGCGTGGTCGGATCTCGCCAGCGGCCCATCATGTCCCATTACATGATCGAACGACATCTGCTCGTGATGCTCATACAAGTTGGGCAGCGTGCTTATATCATTCGCGCCTCTGCGGCTGCTGGACCTGGACCCAGTCCTAGGGCGACCAGAAGACAAGTTATCGACCATGCGCTCATACGTACTCCGTCTCACTAGCTTCTTCTCAGTCCGCTGCTGAATGGGCGGCGGCGTTGATTTAGGCGATGTGACAGAAGCGAGCGAAGGGGACCTCGTTGACTGATCCGAGTCAAGAACCTGACTATTTCGGGTGCCGTCGCGGAGGCCTTTGAGGCTGCTGTGCTTGTGTCTCGACAAGAGTGGCCCAAAGTCCAATCTGCTTGGTTTCTTGTTCGGTTTGCTCGGTGGCGCCAGTGAAGCAACAGTATTCGATTGACCTTCGATATCCAGGACCTCGTTCACTTTCTGGGGCAGCCCTTTTGCCATTGCTGAGGAGGACGTTTGTTGCGATATCGAAAGGGGCATCTTCGACTTGTCGTACCACGAGGTAATGGTCGAGTTCGATCCTCGACGTGTTAGGCTCGATGTTTCGGTGAAGTCTCTCGGGCCGGCGTCTGTATTCAATTGAGAAAACCGATTCGTCAGATACGCCGGCACAATCTCCGATTCCTGTTCCCATTGGTTGTTTCTGCGATTATTCGCACCGAGCGCCTCCTCTTCACTACGCTGAATCCTACTCCTCTCAGTTGCAGTGTACATTGCGGTGCTCTCGGATACGGATACGCTGATGCCGGAAGTTGACGCGATGTCCCATTGCCGCGGCGCATCGATGTTGATTTCGGCGGTGCCCAAGATCTTCTGTGCTTTCGACATTGGCCCCGATACAATCGGTCCAAACGGTGGCTTCTGCTTCCTCCCCGGAACAGGAAATGTGAATTTAGATCGACCCATCCTGGCGGACGAGACGGGTCAAGGGGAGGTCTGTCCGGTCGGTCAGTCGAGTCCAAGAAACATAATCTGGGCCGCGGCGCATAAAGAAGAGGTTCATCTCATGCGTGGGTGGCTCAGGGATTTCATTTGGGCGAGCCCGTTGTTGTAAGAGGGAACTACCTTGTCAAAGCAGGTTGACAACCGCGGCTATCGATGCATGCGGTGGTGAGGGTCCGGTTGGCCACAATACTCTCCCATGCGTTGCTAATAAGTGTCGGAATCCTCGCTGGGCGGCAATCTGCGATTCGGTTCTCGTACGACCGCCGATGGTAATGAGATATTGTCGGTCGCACAGCTGGGCAGATTCTCCCGAGTGCTTCTTCGTTCGACTGCAGAAAGAAATGAGGCGATGACTGTCAAACGAAGCACCAAATGGAGGGGAGATCAGCCAAACTCCCGTTTGCGTCTCCACTGGAACAATTTCCAGCTCGGTCCGGTCCAGACAGACTTCTCTCTTCGTTATCCGTACAGTCTGTTCCTCCACGTGTCAAACATGAGCATGAAGCTTGAAGCAGACAGAGGAAGTGAGGGAATTCAGAAGCAGACCCTCCCTCTCAGAGACATGCGACAAGGAGGGGGATAGCGGTAATGATATGGGGGAATGACTGGAAAAGTGGCCTACAAGCATTTTGACCTGTGCTGGCCGCGATGGCCACCTGAACCTTACGCACCGCACCCTCTACTCTAAAGTCATCCACCTCTGGAGGCTGGCTTGCTCACGCCTCCCCATCCTTGGCTGGGGAGTCGGGAACTGCCTGACTTGCAGGTAATTAGGGTGATTAGGGTGGGAAGCCGTCAAGATTCTGCATGGATCTTAGTCGTCCACCGCCACCGATCCCTGCAAGCCACACGAGACGGTGGGAATGCAAAAGAGCAGTTGGACTGCCCACGAACACCCATTACTGCAAAGTCCAGTCTACTCATCAACATCGCCTCAGGGGTCGGTCGTCGGCCTGGCATTCACTTTCTTGTTCCCGCCGCGCACAACGACATCCGTGGCTAAGGCAGGGGTCTTGGGCGGACAGACATACACCCCTCAAATATGAGATGGGGTGTTCAAAGAGGACGCATAGCATAGTCTGCAATCTTCACCCGTGGAACAGACAACGAAAGCCACATACGACGGACTGGCAAAAGACACGGAACGGAAACATCCACCTCCTGAACGACCCAAGATGACGGAAACGTGAACCTCGCTCGAGGAAGAAAGAGGGCGGGCGACCACAAGAACCAGCCTGCGACGCTTGCGACCACCGGCACGGCACGTTGTCCATGTTTTCCCTTTAGTGAATTTGACAGCGGCGGCCAGGCAGGGCAGCCGAGGTGCGAAACCTGACCCTGGCCGTCAACTGAAGCTCGTGAAAGCTTTTCAAGGTTTCTAACTTAATGAATGATCTCTGCAGGCAATCGCGAGGGCCCCTGAAGAAGTGTGGAGGAATCTTTGCCTCTTACGGCAGAAGGCACTCTTCCACCGTCTCATCGGGGATGATCGGCGGCGCCATTCACTATGCATAACCCTGGCATCACTGCCATAATTCATCATCTCTGAGCGCAGAGGGAAGCGCTTAGGAACCTTTGCTTTTCAAACATCAACTTGGTTCTCAATGTCAAGTTCAGCTTCGATTTGCAGACCTTCTCAACGCCGCTGGCCATAGTCCCAGCACTTGTCGGCAATAGCCTCATCGGCGCATCGGCTTGCCACGGACTTGCCCAGATACCAACTCCAATTAGCCTTGTATCCTCGGACCTCAACAATCACCCGGAAGATACCCGTACAAGCCTTGTACACTAGAGCCTTGAGCTGCCTTTCCATTTCCGGGCTCTACACTAGCTCTTGGTGTTCGTACAGCGCTCCTCCGACCCGGCGAAGAGTTGTCTCGCTCATCCGTTTTTGTCCTGGCTCTTGTCTCAGATTTCCTCAGCGTCAGAGCGACCTGTCAGCCAATTCTCACCCTGCATCGGACGTAGTGGGCAGCCCGTCCTTTGAAACGGCCTGATGCGGGACAGCTATGGATTTGGGGACAGCGTTACGCACGAAGGCGACCCGCTCCCTCGTCTCCTGCCAGCAGCTCAGCTTGATGCTTGACTGATATTCCCGTCTCGCTCTGCAATCCCGCCCTTTCCGAACCCAGCACATTGCGAAAGATACGGGTCAATCCACCACAGGTGGTCATGAACGCCCCTGAACCAGGTCGTCGACGGGGCCTTACGACTGCTCCACGTATTCGTGAATGTCTCTTTGGACGGGGGGCTAGTCCATTGGTCTGCGCAGGACTTGCGTGCCCATCGCCCACTGGAGTTGTCGTCGTTGCCAAAATAGCCAGGATTGGACGGCGTGGCTGAGATGCTTGCTTAGGATTTGGGAGTAATTACACAACTGCTCACCAGGTCTCAGCCGAAGTGTAGGAGACGACGGACCACCTATGCCAGTTACTCCCCAAAAGCAATTCGGCGGCGTGCTTGTTTGTCAAGTTTGTGCTAAGACTTCTGGGGGCGGAAAAGCAACTTCCCGGTCAACCGCTGCGCTGGCGGCGCGCCGTTGGCGATGGGAAACAGTCCATCAGTAAAGCCCCAATGACTCGTGGCGTCTGGCCATTTCATCGAGTGCGTCTTGTTTGGTGTTGATTGGGAGGGGCGACGAAGCAGCAACAAAAGCAAACGGAATGCACTCCGTTCCAGTATACGACTTGCAGCAAGTGCTCCTGCACTCGCCGCTGATGGGCTTCAACTAGCGTTTCCGTGTGGGCGGTCCATATCGTCGGGTCTTCGCGAACAAGCAAGCCTCTTTTTGGGCGAAAGGACACCTACATTGGGTTAGCCGCGCATGTCTCACCACTTTGCTCTTTGTCTGTGGACGGACATGGACGTTACAGCAGTGCCTTCTGCAGCTCACAGACCGCTTGGGGTGCATGCCATCCGTCATCGCATTTGAGCGGTCGGACGAATGTTGCGACGATCCATCCCATCTCCGTGGCCGAATCTTTTACATAGGTATTACGCTTCTCGCAACAAGGCAGAGCTTCTGCAAATCCCATTCGAAATTTCCAATAGTCTTTGAGGGGGAAGGGCGAGCTGAGCTCGGGTAGATCGCTCTCAGCTGGGGCACTTCAAGGTGGTGACAGCTTGGCTTCGCCCATTGTGCGGGATTGACCTTGTGCCGACATGGTTGCTCGCACTCAAGACTGCACTGCACGCAAGCGGCGAAGTCCACCTCCACCTTCAAGGTGGCCGTTCCATCATCCATGCTTGATGATGTATTCGACAGACTTGGCGTCCGTGTACACCTCCATCGCGAGCTGGACAAAAATTCTTACCGAGGGCATCCCAGGTTGGCAGAGGAGTTGGACGTTGAAAGCAGGGAACTATTTAAACGCAACGTTCCCGAGAAAACAAGATTGGACACACGGTTCCTTCAGGGACGTGTCATGCTCACAAGGCCAATGCCAAAGCGCCTCAGCCGGCGAACATATTGAGACAGGGGACGTGCCAATACACACCATCAGTCCCTAAGCCAATAGTTCGCTGCTGTCAAATTATGCGGCTACGAACAAGGGAGCAAAGACTCGACAATGTCATTAGATGGGGAACTGATGGTTCAAGCCTTGCGCAAACACAACGTCTTCTTTTCCCGATATTCTCTCTTGGGATGTCAAGATTCCAATGATTTGACCCGGGGCCCCTGGGGAATCGATGGGCCACATTTCGCTTCCCTCGATTATATCCACGGTGAGATTAACGACCGGAAGAGGCCAAGGCCCCCGACTAGGATGAGATGGCCACATGATTAAGAATTGGCCCTGTAAAATTGTCAATAGCAGTATCTGGTGATACCCACGATGCTCCAGCGGAGTCCGACCTGGGGACTCCTGGGGATATGCTACGCCGTATGAGGCCGGGCACTGCCATGTTGAGAGAATTGGACGTGATTGCCAGGCGCTTACGATACCCTCCGAGACGGCTCGTCCGATAGTGAGGCGCATAAGCTGTCCAGTGTCAATAACATGTATCAGTGCGACGACGCGTCAAAAACATCAATTGGAACTGAGATGGTCCCTAACTGTTGGAGGATCCAAGCGACCGATAGTCTGCGATTTGCTGGCGACAACGCGATATTAAGCATGAAATCATGCCTTTCCCGACATAGGCCTCGGCCGAAACAAGAACAAAAAGGAAAATGCTGCCAGGGCAGCCGTCCGACGTCCGTGGTGAGACAAAGCTAATGAGAGATGCTGCAAGCATCGCAAAGACCCGGAGCCTGGAGGAGGTATCCATGCCTGCGCCTTTTGTGCACTGCACCCAAACGAGTCGTCGGCAGACCGAACAGGATTGTGAGGGCCGACGCGGCCAGAAGGCGAAAGCTACTCTGAGACTCGGAGCGCACATCTCGAGATGTCATGTTCGTCCGGCCGGCCGGGAGCGGTAATCGAGTTCGGATAGTCAGTCTCTCGGACGGCAACATATGGTTCATCAGACGGCCGCCCCTCAAGGCTTGCCGGCTGAAAAGTTTGACGGGGGGCTTGGGCCTTATCTCCGTCATGGCAGCACGTATGGTCTCCTTTCCATATTGAATTGCAACCTCTCACTGCCTGTTTACCCCAAACAGCAAGCATCCCGAGGACCCGAGCGCTGCAACCCTTTCGCAGAGAAGAATCGAAGATCCAGATCCAAGACCCGCTAGCCAAGATCTGTAGTGGACGAGGCGAGCGTCAGCCCCATGACGATGCTGTTTCGCCACCCTGTTCGTCGTCTTGTTTTCACCATCGATGCTACACGATTCGTCCACATCCCGCACTGCGGCCGCCAATATGTGGGCTTTCGCGATCATGGCTCCAAAGAGGCGCTCCCGGCAAGAAGATACTGCGGGTGACCCATCGTACGGACCTCGGTTGCAGTGCCAAAGTGCATGGCTGGAGTGAGCTCTGCGCAGAGCCTGGAAGCAGGGCTACTCACTTGTTGGGCTTTCTTTCCTTTTCCCTTCCAGACTGCGAGTTGCTATTCATCATCTGAGCGCCAGCTGGTTGTCTTGACTCTTGATGAGGATCACACGCATTGCGCCGCAAAAGCCTTCCATGCTTTGACAACGACGACCGACCTCCACCTCTGATATTTTCGCCCCCAACGCTGATCCCCCAGCGATGCATATGCGACTATGCGTACCACTTGCAAAAGCAAATGAAGGTTTAGATAACCGCCCCTTGTGCTCCAACCCCCGGCCTGGCCAGGTTGATCGTCCGAGCTCGGTTCGCAACTTGCGCAAGTCACCTTTTGACCGTATCTCACAGTCTCACTCAGTTCCTCTGCACTTTTTTTCCAGACCGCCTCGCCGCAGCAGAACGGGTCTCTTAGGCCTGATGTAACAGAAGTCAACGGTCAACCTTGCCCGCTCCGTTCGCCTGTTCCCCTGAGCCGCCTCCGCTAGTCGATGTCCATCGTCCCGTCTAGAAAACTCCACCCGCGAAGGTCTGAGTTTCGCGGCCCTGTTGCCAATTAGGTTCTTGCACGACCGTTTGCAGTTGCGAACGGTATCTCCTGATCTTCGAATGTCTTTGGACAGGTTCATATTGCGTCGACGTTGCCCAAGCACAGCATCTCGACCGAAGAGAAAAGGCCCGATGCGTTGCTTTGCGAAGATAACCGTGGAAAACGACGAAGTGCTTCTTGTGCTGTGCCACACAAGCATATGGGCAAACGGGAGCGCGGGGGGCGCTTGTTGGTTAGAAAGGCCGCATGTAATGCCCCCCCGCCGGCCATCGTTACTCCGGGAGATCTCGCCGTTTGAGATGCTGATATGTACCACTCTGCCGCCCGTTTTCCTTACCCCGGCCTTCACCAACCAACCTCTAGTACGCTTAACAACTCGACGCAGTTCCCGCTTGTCCGTTCGATGGTGCCAGATCGAAGCGGCCTCTCGACCGGGCTCGCTGAGGGAAAGAAAAAAAATTGAACTTCGGCTTGAGGGCCCCGCACCCAGTGTTCCAGTTGGCGGGGTAGACATTACGAGAAGGAAGGTCGCGGGGTAGGCTGTCATACGACAAGTTTCCATGTTCCGAGGTCGCGGCGCGGCCATTGGTCTTGTGAGGTTTGTGATATGTTTGGTTTCGTTTCTCTTTGTCACTTCAGCTTGAGTCTTCCTCTTCACCCGTCTTCCCGAGTGGGTTGCACATGCTTCCTTCGCACACAGACATTGTAAGAATCAACATTAGTACTCACATGTGGTTTGGTGATAACCCAAATCCCCTCAGTCTGGTCCTCGCGGCGAGTGTGGTAGAGGTGACGTGAACCAGACCTCGAAGATAGCAGCCATCCACGCACAGCTCAGCGTCGGCAGCAGCCTGTCGTGTCTATGGGGTGTGTAGCGAAGTGGTATTTCTGGCAAGTCGCGATTTACGGGCAGGATTCGTCACCCCTTTATCGTCACACTCCATTTTGGGTCAACTTCGCCAGGCCCAATGAGGCGGGATTCTGTAGCGAGCTCAAGTGCAAGTGACGTTCTTGCAAGAGCCCTGGAGCGCGACCAAAGGAACCGTATTGATATTGGATACCTCCTTTGAACATTCGGGGTCCGTACAAAGCCCGGTCTTGCACACGACCCCAGCTAGATACACACGTCCGGTTTTCTGAGAAAATGCCCTGTGTTATCAAGCATGAGCTAGTGGAAGTGCGAGTCCGCAATCCTAGGGGGTACGCCGTTGGATCTTTCCATGATGCCGTGCTGGAGAATACCAATGACGACATAGGGTCTCGGAGGGAATGGCATGACATAGGTTATCGGTCGTTCCCTGAGTATGAAGCTGTCTACTACACCTTGGGAGATTGCCTCGGGCTTGATGCTAAACACGTTGGAATCTCGCGGAACAGAGACTTCAGTCGCGCGCAATGGCTTACACGTTCGCTGCAGTCTCCAACAATAAGGCTCTGAGCCTTTGCTCCGGATTGATAGCCCCCCGTATCGAGCAAGACGGCATCTATCTCAAACATCTCTGAGAAGAGCTCAAAGTTACGTATAAAGGGCTCTTCGGATAAGGTATTCAAACTTTCGAGGGCGGCGTGTAATTTGACCCTAGCCACTTTGAGGAAGTGAGAGAAGTCATATGTCAGACTATTGCACTTTCACCTGTGCGAAGACTTTAGGCATCAAAAGGCTTTGACTCGCAGGGAGGAGCGCTTCCGGGCGACAGCCTGTGCTTCTTCAGTGGCTCTCATTTTTCTGCTCTCCAACGGCATCAACCTTTCTGATTATGAGATCTAGCAACTTATTGGTGTTCAAGCATGCTGCGAGAAGACGGGAATATGAGAGTCTTGGATTTTGCGACTCGTCGTCTGACGTGAAGGAGGAAACAAGGCATAATTGGTAGAGTCGACGAGTTTACAGTGCAATGGGCTCTTTGACAGGTCAGTTTCGAAAACAACCCAATTCTTGCCTCGATGGTTTTCTCCCTCATAAAAGAACTCCCAGATGCACCAATTGGCTGCGGACGTTGGGTTTCATACTAGGTGCAGTGGTCAGTTCAAGCCAGCTTGGCAATCTCATTTCTGTTCAGCCCGAGCTCTCTGAAGGATTCAATAAACGGATGTCGTTGATTGGCGATCTGTCCAGCACGCCGACTGACATCCCGTCAAGGGGTGTTCCGGCCGTGCAGTCGGCCGCATAATCCCCGCCCCCGCCGCGGGGAAGGGATGCAACACCATATCCAAAAAGTGAGGCGCAGGTATACCTCACCTGATCACACACAGAGGAAATACATCGCATCATTTCTCCTGTCGCGATGAAGTTCCGAACCATCAACGGCGTCATTCTTCTCGTCGAGGGAGCCTCCCTGGCCATCGGGGCCTCTTCCAAAGATGCCCAGAAACCCCTTGCACCGGGTGACTGTTTGCCGGCGCTCGAGTACGCACCTGAGTTTGGCGGTCGCCGTTGTTTTGAGGACTTGCTCGGCTTGCGTGCCTTTGTGAAAAGTGTGTCGCTGACGCGACATACTACTGTGGAATCGTGCGCTGAGATGTGTGGTCGTTTTGGATATTCGCTGGCTGGAATCAAGTATGATCGGTACGAGGCGCCTCCTCCTACGAGACCTCCTTGCTCATGATGCTAATGATGCGTGTAGAAACCGCCTTTGTATCTGTGGAAATGATATCAAACCCGAGGTCAACCAGATAACTGACACGGAGAGCGCTTGTGATGGGTCTGGGCTTGAGTGCAAGGCGTCGCAGATACCATGCGACGAGGAAGACATGTGAGTCTTCTTGGCCAGCACGATCTCCTCATTATGAACATCACGATACTAACACTCGGCAGGATTGAGGTGCATGAGATATACAACCCGATCACGGACGAAAAGGCTCCAAGTAGCTTCCCTGATTGCACACGCGAACCTCTCTGCTCCCACGATGTCTGCGACGATTCGCTTCCGGACAAGGAGCGTGCCGCCGCGCTGGTAGCAGACCTGACGATCTGGGAGAAGCTTGATAACCTCGTTAACGAGGCACCCGGTGTCCCCAGACTGGGGATTCCGCCGTATGAGTGGTGGTCTGAGGGCCTTCATGGTGTCGCGTCATCGCCAGGAACGAAGTTCGCTTCGGAGGGAAAGTTCAGCTACGCGACTTCGTTCCCGCAGCCCATTCTTCTAGGCTCATCTTTCGACGACGAGCTGGTGCGGGCTGTGGGAGAGATCGTGAGTAAGGAGGCAAGGGCCTTCAGCAATGTTGGAAGGTCTGGGCTCGATCTCTACGTGAGTCGCCGCCGGAAGACCCGATGTCAAGGTTTACCGGGAGAACGATCCCGCTGACGCATCCCAGTCTCCGAACATCAACGCCTTCAAAGATGCTCGTTGGGGCCGTGGCCAAGAGACCCCCGGAGAGGACCCTTTCCACCTGCAGAACTACGTCTCGGCCATGCTCACAGGCTTGGAGGGCAGTGACACTTCCAAGAAGGTCGTTGCCACCTGCAAACACTACGCAGCTAACGATTTTGAAAACTATAACGGCGTTGATAGGGCTGGCTTTGACGCCAACATCACCACCCAGGACCTGTCAGAATACTACCTGCCACCGTTCAAGACGTGCGCAGTCGAGAAGAACGTGGGCTCCTTTATGTGCAGCTACAACGGCATCAACGGTACGCCGCTCTGTGCCAACTCATATCTGCTGGAGGACATCCTCCGGAAGCACTGGGAGTGGAACGGCGAGGGACAATATGTCTCTACGGACTGCGATTGCGTTGCACTCATGGTTTCCTACCACCGCTACGCCCCTGACCTGGGACACGCTGCCGCCTGGGCCATGAAGGCCGGCACCGATCTGGAATGCAACGCTTTCCCCGGCTCGGAAGCCCTTCAGTTGGCGTGGAACCAGTCTCTAATCTCCGAGAAGGAGGTCGACAGGTCGCTTACGCGCATGTACACAGCTCTCGTCTCGGTGGGGCTGTTTGATGCCGCCGAAGAGGACCCTCTGCGGTCTCTCAGCTGGGACGACGTCAACACCAAGGAGGCCCAGGACCTCGCGTACAGAGCTGCGGTCGAGGGAGCTGTCCTTTTGAAAAACGATGGAATCCTCCCGCTTTCGCCCGCGTCTTCAAAGAAGTACGCCCTCGTCGGCCCATGGGTCAGCGCTACCACCCAGATGCAGGGCAATTACTTCGGCCCTGCTCCGTACCTCGTTTCTCCTCGCCGGGCAGCAAAAGATCTCGGCTTGGACTTTACTTACTTCCTTGGCTCGAGGATCAGCAGCTCTGATTCCTCATACGCGCAAGCCGTCAAGGCGGCTAAAGCCGCGGATGTCGTCATCTTCATGGGTGGCGTAGACAACACCTTGGAAGCAGAGACTCTCGACCGCAAGACTCTGGCTTGGCCCGAGCCGCAGCTCGAGCTACTTCGTGCTCTTTCGGAAGCCGGCAAGCCACTGGTAGTCCTCCAGTTCGGCGGCGGACAGGTCGACGACACGGAGCTTCTCGCGAACGACTCCGTCAACGCTATTCTTTGGGGAGGTTACCCCGGGCAGTCGGGTGGCAAGGCGATTCTCGATATTGTCTTCGGCCGCGCGGCACCTGCCGGTCGACTACCTGTCACGCAGTACCCAGCATCGTATAGCAAGGCCGTCCCATCGACAGATATGAACCTCCGACCCGTGCCGGGTAACTCGGGCCTTGGTCGAACTTATAGGTGGTACAACGGGGAAACGCCAGTGCCGTACGGATTTGGGTTGCACTATACCAAGTTCAGTGTCGGCATGAAAGTGACCAACGGTCCACACATCACCAGAACAGATCAAGCCGCCGTTGTGGAAGATGACCACGAATCCGGAATCCCGCCGTGGCAACGATGTCTGGATAGACCTGTTATTACCATGACGGTCTCGGCCGAGAACGAGGGGGACATCACCTCAGACTATGTCGCGCTTGTTTTCCTCCGATCTGACGCTGGACCGGAACCGCGGCCTCGCAAGACACTTGTTGGATACACGCGTCTTCGGGAGATCAAGCCCGGTCAGAAGAAGGAGGCGGATATCGTGATCACGATGGAGCGTTTGGTTCGCGTTGATGAGCTCGGGAACCGGGTGCTCTATGAGGGTGTCTATGATCTATTTCTGGATGTTGATGATAGGATATCGTATGGTTTCTCGGTGGTAGGGGAGCCATGGGTCATTGAGGAATTTCCGCAGCCGAAGGATGAAAAGGCACGATAATTGGGCTTTGGGGGGGAGCCACGTAATCTTACCGAGGGGATGACGGAGATCAGTGAGACAAGCAATCACAACTAAGTGCCATGAAATGTTCTGTCTCGGTATCTGAAGTATTGTCGGTGATACAGCCTGTGGCGATATGGTCTATGATACGAGTCGCACCTGGAATGCCACAATGCAAAAGCCTTGATAACCTTCAGGAAGATGAATGAGAATGAATCGTCGCTTAAACTGTGACTTCGCCAGCCCGCGACCAACGTGTCAGACTTGGGCGTTGAGAGCTGAGAGTGATGCGCAGGCGCAGGCGCGAGAGCAGTTGCTCGGGGCCGCGGAACGGATGCGAGGACGAAGGCGTTCTGACTGATGTCAGTCTGGGCTATCAAATGCAGAGAGGCTTCGCCTTACCGAGACAGCAAGTAAAGGGAGACGGTGAAGCGGGAAATCATAAATGCCAGGGGAAATAAGGGAAGATGTGGAGATGAGAAATTCCTGGGAACAAGAAAAAAAAACCTGTTGGAACGCTTCGAGGTCATCGAGCAACGGCCGAGACATGTTCCATTTCCCTTGCACACTACCCACACATGCACCTTTTGCAAACCATATATCTAGGGCCTGTGGTCACTCCCCAGGCCGTATTGCCCGACGTGCGTGCTCCCGGGCCCATATCCTACATGTGCTTGATCAGAAGATCACACCGAGGCCGACGTCTTCCCATACCAATCGACGCCTAACGAGAAGGACAATGCATAGAAAGATCCCCCACGTACTCGGGGTGTCGGTGATTTTACTAGCAGCGACCCGAGCGTCCCTGCTACAAGAAGTTGCAATCGCCCCGTTCCGCTACCGGAGTTGCGTCGCCGTCAAGAGCGACGAGTTCAACACCATCTTCGACAACTCGTCGTCGTCGACGGCCGGCCTGAGCCCGAGCGCATGTCAGCAGAAATGCGCCGACAGGGGATCCCACTTCGCCGCACTCGGACGCGGAAAGGACTGCTACTGTTCCTACGGCACGGCGGGACACGAATGGTATCCGGTCCTGGCGCCGACGCCCGAAGAGGACTTTCAGTTTTGTGACTCGCCTTGCGTCAACTTCCCCGACTACGCCTGCGGTGGACGAGGAGACGCCGCAAGACAAGTATACAACATCTTTGGTGTCTGTGGTCTGCAGCCCCCTTTACCACCACCAACGACGACGACGACGACCACCACCACCACGTCGTCTTCGAGCAGCACGGCAGACTCAAGCTCCAGCGCATCTGCCACAATCGCCACCACTACCGGCAGTAGCACGTCTTCGACGTTGTCGACCACTTCCTCCGACAGCTCGACGAGCACGGCAAGTACCACATCAACAACAACAACAACAACAACAACAACAACAACAACAACAACAACAACAACAACAACAACAACAACAACAACAACATCGGGCGTGTCTACAACTACGTCTTCGTCAAGTTCAAGCAGTTCCTCTAGCGCGACCACGTCACCTACGTCGGAAAGCTCGAGTACTGTTGGCACCGCAAGTAGCCCGAGCTCGTCCGAAGGTTCCAGCACGCCGTCCACGTCAAGCTCCGTCAGCTCTTCTTCTTCGACGAGCTCGGGATCATCCTCTCAGAGCAGCACCAGCATCGGCATAGGGACGTCTTCCACCTTGACACCTGGGTCATCTTCTACCAGCTCCGACGCCTTCATCTCCCCTTCTTCTTCTTCAAGTTCTCAAAGCTTCACGAGCGACAACGCGGCATTGCCATCTTCATCACCGCTGAGCAGCCAGTCTACGAACCCCTCAAGCTCGGTTCCGAACACCTTGCCGCCGTTCATGATGACAAACTCGTCGTCCATGGCCTCTTCGAGAACGTCAACTTCGCCAATGGCTCCTGAATCGACCACGCTGCCTGTCACGCCAATCGTCAAATCTGCAAGCTCTCCGGGTACGAATAGCCCCGGTGGTACCGCGAATACACCTACCGGCTCGACGGGCCGAAGCTCTTCAACACCACCGAGCGCTTCGAACAGCGCACAAGCCAGCTCATCACCAAGGTCACCACCGCCGAGCTCCTCGTCAGCCAGCACTCGCGACACCCGATTCAGCTCTCAGCTAAGCACCCAGTCAAATCTACCGACACCTCCCTCGACCAATGCGCCAACCTCGTTGTTCGCATCGAGTGCGCCATCAAGCCCGACGCTGGCAACTCCCGCTTCGCTCTCGGGAACCCCAGGCATATCTCCACCGGGCACCACGTCAGCTTCTTCTTTAGTAGCACCCACGACGGCATCGCCTCTCGCCTCCGTCAGTAGCTCACAGCTGTTGGTCAATGTGCCTGTTCTCTTCAGTATTGCCCCGCCTCCGGGGCCGTCATCTGCGGCATAAAGGAAAATATACAACATGTTTTGTGCGAAAGCCCCAGGTCTTGTTTGACTGGGACGACGGGAAAGCCTCGTAGTGACCGCATAGCTTGTCGTACCGTGCTTGGATTTTGCCGCGACGATGGTGTTGGCATCATCTCGACGTGAAGGAATCTTCTGGGCAAATTTCCTTCGAGACTTCTTTCGCCACACGCGTAGAAGACAAGGGTCGCTGTCTTGCCAATGAACGGGACGAAATGGAGCGGCGGGAGATGAGTACCTGTATTGTAAAGCTCGCGGGGAAAAGTTTCAAGCAATAACGAAACCCTGGAAAACACAGTAGGGCGATATACGTATGTGATTCGATCCACTTTACCACTTCTCCCCAGGCGCGGCCCGGTGGACACGAGTAGAGAAGTTCCGCACGTCCGAGAATGAGAAAATAGTGTCAGAGTCGAGAAGCTAACGTACGGCCCTCGGAAACAGTGTCGCAATTCCCAGCATATGCCGCGGGCCACGATAGCCTTTCCCTCTTCTGGACGTCGAGGTTACTGGGGCACTTGCTCAAGAGGCCAAGATCCCGGTATCGGAAAGGAGAATCTCGCAGGCAAAACGACACGGATCTGGGGCGCGTTACGTGCGTTGTTTCATGCCCTGCCTCGGCAGCCAGCGGCTTTTGTGAGTTGAGTTATCGCCTCATGTTGTCGATATCGCTGCGGAGAGGTCGGTAGAAATGTATGCCAAAGCACCCAATTTCGGCATTTGGGAAGCTTGGATTTGGTTTCATGGCGCCGAAGCTTGGTTCGTCTTCTACCGAGTCGAGGTGAAACCTCCACGACAGCGAGTTGGCACCGCACCTCGAGGGGTGCTTCGTGAACATCTCCAGGAAACCCATGAGTCCATCTTTCGAACTAGTCAACCCATTGACTTGGCACGCCAACCGCGTGAGTCATAAATGATGACAGTCAAAGATACGTGAGCATTCCGATGAGGCCTTGGACTGTCACTTTTTCGTCGCATAATCGCCATCTGAAATGAGTCGGCAGTTCGGAACCTTTGACAATCATGATCCCACAACATCAGTCTGTTTGGAGGCCCTTGTACGCGCCCTTCCGGAAAGCGCCACGAGGAAGCGTTCCGCCCCCTTATGATGATGAGCTACAGACCGTCCGTGTGTAAATCTAGACTGAACGAGAGCCTTGCTGAAAAAGCACCGAAGCGTCGGAACAGCAATTTACCATCATGATTGCAGTCATGTTTGTCAATTCTACCTTGATCGGAGCTCGTGAACGAGGACGACGAGATCCGGGGACAAGACTAGTAAACGGCGGAAGGTAATCCTGACACAAGGAGACGATGAAGATTTTCAGAGATGTCAGCGTCAAGCGCTATAATTATGACCGAAAACCGGCGTGAAGACCAGCCACGGGACGGTTCGTACACATGCGAGGAAGCTGAGACGTGTGTGATTGAGGCCGTTAACAATCTTGACTGAAACTTTCGTTGTCTCCAGTTGTCACCGTCGCTTATGCCCTCTGGTAATCATGTCGTCTTATCGTAGGTGTTGTTTTTGTTACCCGTCCTCGTCATGTACTCGTATCGCTGGTTCTTCTCATCTGATCTCAGCAGTCACTTTCATTCAGGATCTCATCAAGAGTTCGTGTCCATGGCTGTGACTACTGATTCTTGTCACTAAGTCGCCTCACGGATTCCCGCCACTGGTTCTTGTCAGTGGTTCGCATTGGTGGTTCTTGTCACTGGTCTCATCGCCATCGTCTCTCTTGAAGTAGGAATATGTGTCTCTATTCGAACCACGTTAGCAGCTCTAGGATCTCAGGATATCAGCGTCGGTAATGGCTACATCTGATCGCAGTCCCCAGGCGGCTTTGGCTCCTAGTTGCCCTTCCTAGTCACTCCAACCTCGTCCCACGCCGCCCGGACGATTTTCCCGGCCTCGTCTCCGTAAATCTCCTCTGCAATTTCAACCGTCACATCAGCAAACTGGACGAAGGTGCAACGCGCGGGGATCCGGCCTGAATTCATGGTCTTCCACCAAATGGGACCGGCCTTTTCGTACGAAAAGCCTCCGAAGGCCTTTGCCGCTAAGTAGAAGGCCTTATTGGGTATTCCGGAGTAGATATGAACGCCGCCGTTGTCTTCGAAAGTTGGGACGTAATCATTGAAGTGGTTGGGCTGTGGATCTTTCCCCTATTCTATGATTAGCCAATCTGCTCAAGACGGCGAAAGCGATAACGATAGTAGCGGCGAAAGAGCGCGTGGATAGGGACGACCGGGGGTGACAGCAGAGGCGACGGTGGCGGAAGAGAAGCAGCAGAAGCCAACTTACAAAGCGCGGGTCGTCGTAGGCGGTGCCGGGCTCCTTCATGCTCCGAAGAGCAACGCCCTTGACATCAGGCATAATGCAGCCTTCACCAATCAGCCAGTCGGCCTCCTCTACAGCCAGGATAATTAGTAAGTGATCGCTGGGGGACGGCGACAATTAAACTCACCAGCACTCTCGTTCTCGACACTCTGCTTGACCATAATGCCGAACACGTCAGAAAGGTGCTCATTCAAGGCGCCGCTCATCCCCTGATACGCCAGCGGGCTGGTGTTCTCCGTCACGGCATGGGTAAGCTCGTGGCCAATGACTGCAGCGTTTAGTTTGGAAATTTCCAAAATGCCCGAATACTTGGGTTGAATACTTCGGGGATTGGAGGGCTGGGAGCATACCGTCTATAGTGCCAGTGAAGTTGTTCAGAAACTCTCCACCATCACCAAAGACCATTTGGAGACGCTCTGGATCCCAGAATGCGTTTTCGTACTGTTTGCCGAAGTGGACGGAACTGATGACATGGGTATTCTTGTTGTCAATGGAGACCCAGTCGAACTTGTCCTTGTACATTTTGAGGACCTCGCCGACGTTGTCGAAGGCGTCGTTGACCGCTTTATCCTTTGCAGGTTTCTGTCCTTCGACGCGCACCACTTCTCCGGGAAGGGCGCCCTCGTCTTCGGTGTTCTTGGCATCGTATATGGCTCTGAAGACCTGGGAACTGTCCGATGCTGGAGCCGCCGACTGATCCCGCGAGACAGGCTCGACCCCTTCCTGCGATTGCCGGACACGGTTTAGAACGGTCTGAAGATGCTCAAGATCCCGACGGGCGCAGGCCCGGGTATTCTCGTCGACGTCCTGGCTCTCGGAAATGTGGCGCAGCAGTGCGTCGGGGACGATGCCTTGTCGGGACGGTAATGTGTGTCGGGACCCCGGGGCGGCAAGGGATTCCAGACGACCGACGCGGCGAGCAACGAAGGACTCGCGCAATTGCAGGGCGGTACGGGCAGAAGCGCGGACGGGCTCACTATTGCACTTAGCATCGGCGATGCCCTTGAGAAGGTACGGCGGAACGACGTAGCAGACGTGACCGGCCATGTTGATATGGGTAGATACTCGAGGAAAAGAGGCAGAGACAACGAGGACAAGGAAGGTGACTGATGCTGTTGACCAGAGACGATACTGAGGAAGTATGGAGCCGACGAAAGATGGTGCAGACGAAGAAGATGCTGGTGAAGGATGATGATGGACGACGAGAGAACAGAGGACAGGAGAGTCGCCGGGTGGTACTTTTTATTGACGATGGCGAGAGCGATACGAAAGGGCGGGAGAGCGGTGGTATGGAAACCACCATCTGCGTCGGTCTTGGTGCTTCTTTCTTCGGTTCATCCCGATGGTGCTGCTGGTGGTGGTTGGTCGCTCGTTGACGGTCATGGGCGGAAGGCCTGCATCTTGACCTCGAAGTTACCTTCAGTTCAGCCTTGAGATGCAAGTGACGTGCCTCGATTGGGCAAACAGGCAAGGTCGCACCCGTGGGTGGATGGCGTTCGGACGACAGGTGCATCTGAGCTGTTGTTGTCTTGGTTTTGTGACTCGAGAGGTGCGAGCGGAAGGTTACACCGTAATGTCTCGCTCTCGCCTTCCGGTTGGCTGTCTGCATGATAGGTAACCTAGCTTACCTTAAGGTGAGTTATCTCAGGTGGACAGGAAACCTGAAAGGTGTCGGTGACCGAGGCAAGTGCCCAGGTAGGTAGGTACCTGTAGTTAGAGATAATTAGGTCATGCCGTCAAGAACAGGTGTGGGTGGTTGTTGGTCTCTCACCATCGTATACACGTACAGTACCTCAAGAACAGTGAAGTAGGTGCCCTGCCCGCTGAAGAGTGCGTCTGGTTCGAATCGGAACTTGGCAAAAGCTGGGGAAGAAGCACAACAGCGACCCAATCGAACTGCCACTCGCAGCCAATCCCAATCAGTCTGCAGCGTCGTAGGCGGCGTAGCGCGTTGTATTCGGTGAGGCGCATTCAACACCTGTCTAAACCATTCGACACAGTCATGGTGAGTGGTGGTGACAGCGGCCGTTGGTTCCACGTGTGCACCATTCCCTGTCGTCAAGCCAAAGTCGACCGTCGGGGTTGTCTGAGTCAAGCTTCCCGACGTCACACCTCCGGTCAGAACTTTGAATTTAAAGGGGCTTGTTGTCACGTGATGTCCAGACAAAGACAACAAGTCTTCGTAGGTAATGGTCTTGAACGAAGATGAAATGCTGTTAGGGCAGAGTCGCAGTCAATCTTCACCTCAAGATCAGGTACTTGACAAAAGCTACGCTATGAACATTATCAGGCACAAGGACCACGGCAAGACTACACTTAGGTAAGGTACTGTAGGTATAAACGACCCACTGCCCCGCCTAAGTAACACGGTGCAGTCGGCGCCGGGCGCAAGTTGAGAGATTGAGAGCAATATTCGTAATGTGTATTGTGTTGTGTACCAAACTAACTGGCGCCTGAAGGGCGGTCTCTAAGACCCCTTCTACTGCGTAGACCCCTGTTTAGTGCGTTGGGGTTAGCGAGAAGTCCGCTTAGAGTTAGGTAGATATATAGCCTAACTCTCCTCAATATGTATGCTTCTGGGCCCTTAAATCTAACATATCCCTTTAGGAATTACTACGCTTTATAAGGTTATTCCTAACCTTCTTTAGAACTTAAATCTAAATCCTTTTTATTCTATATATTTTCCTCTATTACCCATTACTAATTTACTTCATCTTCCTCCTTTGAATCCTATATATAGTTTGCTTCTAGCTATATATACTAGTTACTTATATTTAGCTATATATAAAATCAGCCGAAACACCGAGGAACCTCGACCACCAAGATCGCCACGAAAATCATGGTCAAACAAGCACAAAAAGAACCCTCTTCAAGGGCGCTGTCTCAAGAGGCGAGGGTTTGATGTTGTGATTCGTCAAGACCAAGACCAAAACTGACTCTCGTGGGCACCACCATTCGCTGAAGTACCTTAGAGTTTGGTCCGTTGCTGCTGTGCGAGGTGAAAAGGTTGTGCGTCACGTCGTACAACTGTGCCGAAATGCTGGACTGAAGAGGAAACACGACGCAACAGGACTCGATCAGAAACCTCGACGGAATTGTAAGACGAGTTGCATTGTCTAGAAATTCGAACAAGTCAGTGCAAGTTTGTTGGGGCTACCAAAATGTCACCAAAACTTCTTGTCAATACGACTACGACCAGATCCCCAATTCTCTCGTCACCACAGTGCCAGCGATATCCTCACAAGCCGCCCACACAAACATCGTTTGACCCGGACCCGACAGCGCCTCGACAGGGAATACCAGTTCTTTGCCCGACATCAAGCTGCCAGCCCGGCCCCTCCAGAAGAACACCAGCCGACCATCGGTGGTCTCAGCAGCCAAGTTGACCCATGGCACCGTTCCCTTCCAGGCAGGCGGCTCTAGATTCGAACAGCCCAAGAGAGCTCTGACGATGAGGTTGCGATCCCCCTCTCGCTTTGGTATGTCAACCTCGAGAACAAGGCGAGGAAAATGCTTCAGGTTTCGGACGACTTTCTGGCCGAAAGGCGGGTTGCGGGACAAGAGTCTCTCAATGTAGAAGAATTCCAGCTCGGCAAGTTGACGAACGCTTCGGACGTTGTGGCTGACCAAAATCTCAATCTTCTTGGGCCCAATCTCAGGTACCTGAAGCAGCTCCGTCGGCATCCCCTCCTAGCTCTTGGAAGCGACGGCGCGCAACGTCTCGAGAGTCCGGCGGAGACCGACGGCATCTTTTCTAGCACCCGTGATGTCGGCACACGCGCGTAGCACTTGACTGAGGATCTTGAGCATCTTGGGCTTCGTAGACATGAGGTCCTGACGGGCAGCACGGGACAGTCTTTCGCCGTAGTCGGCGCCAGCAGCCTCGCATTGGGCAATGAGGTAGGCTTTGTGCCAAGGTTGATCGAGGGATCCCTTGACGGGCCAGCGGGTGGTAGGGTGGCTGTTGATGCCGGAGAAGGCGCCTCTTTCATGTGCTTGCATTGTGAAGGAGCGAAGCTCGGTTGCCGAGGAGACGCAGCGAAGAATCTCGTTGGGTTCGGCACCTCGGGGGAGGCAAGTAAGTGCGTAAATGGTTGGAGAAGATAGTGAGTATTTCATCATGATGGCGTGGTGCTCAGGAGCGAGTTTGATGGCTTTGCGGCCGCTTTGGCTCGATGCCTGGGAAGGCTGCGACAGAGGCGGAGATGGCATTGCGGCTGTCGTCGTGCGAAGGGACAGCTGGTCTCGAAGCCGTGATGTTCAGGCTCAGCGCTAAAGATGGTGATATTTTCAGGCGACGGAAGGTGGAAGTCGAACGGGAAGGGGGGCAGCCTGGAAGTTTCCTGCTGCCTGGGTTCGTTTGGGCGTTCTTGCCTCTAGACGCTGGTGGTCTTGAGACGTGCACCTGCTCCGCCTGTTCACGTTGCAGTGTATCCGGAAAGAACAACCACGCGAAGGGCAATAAGGTAGGTAATCACAGGTATACCATACGCTTTCTCCACTCCAATTTCCTAATAAGCCTTCCATGACTGCCGAATGCCTTCCTTCCCGATCACATCGAGGACCTACAAAAAGAAGCGAATGACCACAGATGCGAGATTGATGACATCTGAGCCAGGGGCAGTGCTCGTTCCTATGCCGATACAGAGAGGTCAAACGTTTCCTCTACAGCCATGAGGCGGAGTTCGACGGGAAGAAACCCCTCGAGAGCCTGCAGGAAAGCTTGGTTGGTGTTCGTGAGACACGTCGAGGGGAGATGAAGAGATACTTGGTGGCTGCGGAATACTGCAAACTGCGACGTTTTTGGGTCAACAGCTTCAGCCGCCGAGGTTGGCCCAAGCCTGCAGCTTGAGTTGCACTAACCGACGATGGCTTCCACTGATGTGTTTACAGACCGCTCAAGTACAGCAGATACCCACGAAATCCTCTCCTCATAGCATCATTTTTGGGTTTCGTTCATAACAGATAGCCACATAAGGTACAGTCATTCAAGAACCAACCTTCGTCACAGTATTCTGTCAATATGGCATTGACTAATCTTTATCGTCTCGAGTTCTTTTTTCGCCGTGAATAACTCTTTCGTACGTCTCGAACACAGATCATGAATGACATCAGTGTATTCGCCGAGCGTCTAGCGCCGTATAACCACACATCATCGGCTCTCAGCTACAAAACTCTTTCGATATGAACAAGCTCTTAATGCCGCGGCTCCAATTCCCTAGCAGTGGAGCGCCCAATATACAATGCACCTGTGCCTCTTCCTTGCGGCTCGGCCGGGTATCGCTGTTGATGATACTGTGGTGGTATGGTGTGTTGTGGTGTTGGAGTGTGTGCGAATGTAAGCCGGACTCTATTTCCAGGAACCCGATGCCCCCAATATTCCGGAATCCCTGGAACGCAGAAACAAAAACCACCTTTCCCGAGCCTTTTATTATCCAACCCATATTTTGTTGCGTTCCCCCATCCCCTTCCGTCCACTCTCGACTCCGGCGCGCATTCCATCCGTTAAAACAAAGCTTTCGTAATCAGGGGCGACGAACGAGACCCAAGTTAATCGTCGCGGTTCTTGCCCCTGGCTGACGGGGCGCGGTGGTGGTGCAGCATGGGCGACGATGGCCTAGACGTCGAGAGACCCATGTTGCGGACGGATTCCAGAGGGTCGATGTTCAGCTTGCCGTCGTCGGTGATCTGGGGCGTGTAGGCTGGGTCGACCATGGGCTTCTCGTAGCTCGCGATGGTAATTGGTGGCGGGCGGCCCTTGCGGTCCGGAATGCTGTACAAGTAGGTCGAGGCCAGGACCAGAGCAGTGCCGGCAAGGAACTGGACAAGTTAGCATGAGCTTCAGGCACTTGAACGGGGGGTTGCGGGAGCCATGTTGGTAGGGATGGCGAAGGAGTAACTTACGGTGAAGTTGACTTCAAAGTTGAAAAACCACACACTGAAAAGAAAGCTGATGACGATACTGATGCTCGCCGCAAAGTTCTTCGCAATATTGTCTGCATAGTTGATGCAGAGCGAAGCCAGCACGCCGCCGACAGCCTGGAAGACAATGGCGGTCCAGACAACCCAGTTGTACCCCTCGAAAAAGCCATGACGGGCAATGTCCTCGCCATCCTTGAAGATGACACCAGCAAGGGCGGGGAAGAGCGAGTAGAAGGACAGTTGGATGTTGCGGGTCCAGACCGACGCAGGGGTGGCAGAATCCTTCAGCATCTTCTCGAAGTAAACTCCGGCCAATCCAGATGCGACAGCAGCGACAAGTACGGCGGATAGTCCAATCGAGTAGTTCATCAAGGGAGACGGGTCCTGATCTTCTTGGATACCCTGGTACGAAGCGGAGCGCTTCGCGATGACGCTTCCTACTACGTTCTCGCCGACGCCAGCGAGGCCATCGGCGGCGCGCTTGGTCAGCTCGCGAGCAACTTCAACGGCGCCTTCTGCGGCCTGGCCGAGCTCGTGAACGGAGCGGGGGAAGAAGTGGTCGGTCGTGTCGTGGAGCAAGATGTTTCCTCCAACAGTGGGGTCGGCGTGGCCCCCCGAGGAAGGCTGGGGCAGGGAGACGATGGAGACGCCGAGAGTCAGGATGATGAGCGATATCCAGCGCTTCGTACCGAGAGCGCGGCGGAGCATGGTCACGGAAAAGATGGCCGTCGTGAGGATCTGTGGGCCAGTGGGTTAGCTCGCCAGAGTCATGACGTCTGGGGTGGCAGAAGATCTGCTTACCTTCAGCTGATACAGGATCTGGAAGTGTACAGCGTCAAGGTTACCGACGGCGACGTATTGTAATGTGTTCTGTAGTGTATATAGCGTCGCGGGGATGGCGAGCTTCCAGCCGTCGCCGGAGAAGACTTGGTTGTAGATCTGCTCGAAGATGACGGTGGCGGGGGTCGAGGGGGCCAAGGTACGCGAGACTTCGGCGATTGAGCAGGTCAAGCAGATGGACAGCTTGATGACCTCGTTAAGGAAGACGGCGGTGGATGTGAAGTATCGGTGGTCGCTCACGGGGGGCATTACTCGAGAATAGTGCATGATCTGGCATGCTGGATTAGCTTGTGACGTCTTGAGTGGTGGGAACTGTGATAGGAAGGACTCACCAAGATCAGTGCCGAGTTTTGGAAGGTTAGCTGCGAAGGACGCCATTGTCAGTGGTCTGTCATCTGTATCTTGCGTTTCGCGAGCGCTTTTTCGTGAGGCAGCGAGCAACAGGACAGGAATTGGTCGCATACCGTTATGAGGGAGACCTGTTTCATGGACATGCCAAAGAACGTAGGGCCCCCCGCCGGCGGCGTTGTTGCGTCGAGGAGAGCCATTATGGCTGTCGTGGGGGGAATTGAGGTTGTCAAAACGGGAGGAAGTGCCAATTGGCGATGATCGGATCAAAAAGTGAGTGCGGGCGAAATTTCGGGAGGGATGGAGTGTGCGTGTGTCTCGCACTTCGTCTCCTTTCGCCAGGGGAGGGGGGAGGTTTCTCTCGTTTGGGCCAGGGACTCGGAGGTCTTGTCTCGATTTCTCGGTCGCGCCTGAGGGGACGGACGGGATAGACGACTGCGGGAGCGGATGCGGATAGCAGTGGGTGGATGTGGATGTGGATGTGGGTGAAAGCGGGTGGTGGGTGTTGATGGTATGGATGATACGACGATAAGCTTAGTTTTGCTGTTCTCCTCCCTTTCGTTGACCCTTAGTTTTTTTTTTTTTTTTTTCCTTGTCCTTTCCTCGTCGTCGACCTGGTGTGATCTGTGTGTGTGTCGGACGCGATCTGGAGGGGTTCCCGCCGTCCTGTTTCTACTTTGGGATTATGTCAGAACAAGCCGGGCAAAAGGGGGGGAGGGGATCGGCAATGGTGATATCGTCGAAAGGGCGTAGCAGTTTGTGTGAGATTCCGCTGCAGACGCAGATACGCAGCACGGAAAGATAGGAAGAGGAAAATTAAAAATAAAATACAAAAATGGGAAGGGAAAGGTTGCATTGAAGCCTTCGAAGAGGGTTCGAAAGTGTATCGCGTTTCTCATGCGGCAAGGCCCCCCGGAGACGTGCCTACCTACCTTTCTTAAAGGTGCCTGTGCCTGTGCCTTTCCTGCCTTGGATATTTGGGTAGGTAGGTAGGCGGTACCTTCCTCGAAGTACCTCCACTCCCAAAACGGGATGGAATGGGACGTTTCTAGCCCCAGTCTTCCTTTCCTCCCACCTTGCCTTCAGGTATCTAGTATCTCAGGTGAGGTGGTGTTTCCTGGTTTCCTTTGGGGCCTGGGCACTGGGCACTGGGCGGATGTGTCGCTGTGAGTCTGTGACGCAGGTCCCCTTTTTCCCTGACTGGCCGACGCGGCCCCTTACGTCCCTGACGTAAGAAAGTACGTACCTTTTCCTCCTGGTCTCTCTCTGTCTCCCAATTGCTGCAACTGCAGCTTCACCTGCACTGCACCTTGGCTTTGGCTCTTGGCTTTGCCCTGCCCTGCTGAGAAAAGCACTCCGCTGCAGCCTACCTAAGAAATCTGATGTGTTGTCTGATATCGACTGGTTGCTGAGCTGCCTCGTGTAACGTACCTTATCCACCAATGTCTGTGTCCAACTCGTTGGTCAGATCAAAATACCACACACAGAGTGAAGAGCTAATAGCAACAGAAAAGAGCCATAGTCGGGCGTTCCGATGTCCGTCCACCGTCTCTACCTCAACAACGGAACATAAAGACAGACCACAGTGAGATGGACAGATTCGAGTTGTCTGCACAGTCGGAGCATAACTTATCAACTGAACCTTGCCGATCAAAGAAGCAGATACTCAAATATCGACCGCCACGTCGCAGCAACCCCAAGTATCCGTGACTTGTGTGAAACCAGACTGCCACCTCGGGTAGCATTGACAGAGCTTCAGCTTCCTCGTCCCCCTATTCGCCCGTCCCTCCTCTCGTCTCCTCTCCTCGCCTCGCCTCATCTCATCTCATCTTTCCCTTAGGTTCCCCTCCAAACCTTTCTGACCAAATCCCCTCACCTCGCTACTAACTCGAGTCCTCATGCTTCATTCCTGCTCCACGTTCCCGCTCAGAAATCGGAAACAACATACCTTGGAGGCCCGTCTCCGTGGAAGCATTCACCCTGCTCGTCCGTGGGAAGGTCGATGCGAGGAGAAACGCTCTCCGGTCCGATATCCCAGCCTAAGCTTGTGCGGTTTCTTTGTTTGCTTTAGCACAGAGAAACAAGAAATGGCCCATTAGTCCAGGACCCTACCAGCACAGAGCCGCCGAGAATTAACCTCCCATGAAGGGGAAAGGGGGAAAAAAAAAGGGGGGGGGGAAACCCAATGACTTCAGTCTGATCCAAGGGCCGCAGAGGCCAAGCCCGTCTTCCGTGTCAATTGTTGCTCCGACCTCTTTTGCTGTGCCAACCCGCTTTCCCGTTTCTCGAACCTCGTTTCCCGCCCTGCCCGATGTCGTTGGTCTTCCCGTCGTTTGCCCAGCTCTGCCGCGGCGATGCCCAGATCCCGAAGCGGATGTATGGCTGCACCAGATGCTAGAGTCTTTCGCCCGGCTTACAGATCGCCACCGGGAAGGGGGAGTGGGAGGGGGGGCAGAACCGCAATAACCAAGCTGGGCGCAAGCAAGCAACGCAAGCCCGGGAAGCACGCAACCCAGCGCCTCAACCTGATTGATCGAGAGAGGTCCGCGGAAGAGAGAGAGGCAGCAAGCAGCAAGGCCCACAGACCGATGATCACTGATGCGCTGACAGGGATCACCTCTGGCTTTTGGGCCCCCTCTCCGGCCGTCAGCGTAGATCCGGGGAAGCTGCTGGAAAGCTTTCTCAAGTCAAAATCGAGGTCGAAGAAGGAGAGGTATCCGACATCGATAAACCCGACTGATGTCCCGAGAGAATGACAGAGGCATCGAGCCTTCTCTATCTCTCCTTCCCCTTCGATGTGACACCCCCCCGCCGACCGCCATAAACCCCGACATCAGAAGCTGCCGTCGGTTACCAAGCTCCAGAGCCACTTGCAAAAGGCGGGGAAGCTCCCCGTGGCCTCCGCCTCCATAATTACACTACAGTCCGCACCCCTATAAATGCATCAGAGTCGGGCACCACACCCACATGCATTTTGAGGGAAAACTGCATATTTTGAAACACTGCTTAGATTTATAATAGAGCCCGCTATACTACTCAAATAAGAAATTTAAATATAATAAAAAATCTATCTAATTCTAATAAAAATAATTATATAAAAAAGTCCTAGATAAAATATTATTTATTATGCTATTATTGCTACTAGAGTAGGTAACTCCTAAATACTCTTAATATACCTACCTCTACTATAGTAATATACTTATAGTTCTTTATAAATTAGCTATTATAATAGCCTTAGGAAGTAGTAGCGAGAGAGGGTATGAGAGTAGTAAAGCGAAAAAATTAATACTAAATACCCCCTGCTACTCTCCCCTACTACCCCCTTATTTTAGCTCTATAATATAACTATATTTCTCTACTCTACCCCCTCCTACTAAATAAAATAGGAAGGCGTATATATTATATAAATATGCTGTTTCTGGTGTTTCGCCCATACAACATAACATGGGCACGATATGCATATGCATTTGGAGGGCGATATGGCTTTTGAGGGTCATCTATTTACAGGGATGCGGACTGTACTGCGTAAGGTAAGGAACATAGGTATGAGCTGTTCTGACTGAGATGGATCTGGGAACCAGATGGCGTCACCAAGCACTTGGCCGAATCACCACCTTTCACCCTTGGGCAAAGGTCGACCCGAAGCCTGTATTCTACGCGAGAGACATTATTCAGTTGTCCCCGCCATTACGCCCATTCCTCCGCTTCGTCTGCCGCCAATCGGAGTTTAACGTCCCTCAACTCTCCCCTCTTCTCCCGCCGCCAGTGCAGCCACAACCAGCCAGCCATTCTCGGTCTCATGACCCGCGCAACCTGACCGTCTGTAACACCCAATAATTATCAGTGTTGAGGGTGCAGAGGTTGAATTGAGGCGCATCACGCGCGTGCCTTCAGACGGCGCGATGTTCATGTTCCCCTCTCTCTCGCTAGCCACGTCTGCATTAGACAGATACGCGTCTGACAGCTGGCTCTCAGCAGGTAGGGACGGTGCAACGGTGAGGCTTGCAGGGTGGGTACGGATACTGTCTGCTGCGTTGTGTCGGCGCACATCCTAATCTTGATAACTGACTGCCCTGGGAAGTTGCCTCGTTTAGCCACTGACTGATTCGGTTGGACTGTTCATGTCTCAGCTGCAGATGCCCGGTTGAGAATGTCTGTTCTGCTTTGGTCTCTTCTGATCTTCCGCCCGGGCAAGAGATGATTAGTGAGTTGCGATGAAGGGATCATCCGGGGTCCAACGACATCACGATGGGACTTCCCACCAGAAGGACTTGAGGGCGTTCTAGAATGAACTTCAACAGCGTTGGCTTGATGCTGGATCTGCGACCGCGTTTCACTTCGGTATCACTCGTCATTTCGTGAAGCTCTCGTCCTCTGAGGCAGTTTCTCTCGAACTTGACTTTTCATTGCATATTCACAACAGGCATACTATTCGAGGCCGCAGTGGGAGAGTATCGCGTCAACTGAGCCATCTCAAGCCCTATTAGAGAACTACAGCTGGAAATGTGCTGCAGAGGAACGCGCAGGCAACTACTGCGCTCAAGTGGTTTCTTCAATACCTCGGGAAACAACCTACGTGACAACCTTTTACCATCCTCGGGGGGGGGGGGGCGAGGTGCACATGCGAACGCGCGGTGAAATACTTGCTACAGCTGGGATCGTGGTGCCATGGAAGGTGAGATAGGAGATGGGCGGAGGCTTTCTAGAGGTGTGAGGTTGGCGGTGGGATTCTGAGGATGATGGCGGAGGCTACATGGGAGGAGGTTGAGACTGAAATCATTCCTAGGAGACGGAATACTGGTGAGAATCCTGGCTAGAACCGAGATAGAAGCGATGGCTAAAGCGAAGACAGCTTAGATAATGAACATGGAGAAGAGGGGGGAAGCAGGAACGATACGGGCAGCAAAAGTGTGACTCCCATGACAACGTCCAGTTGTTGGGCTGGGATAAATCCAGCACACGCTCACGTTCTTACGTTGGTCCGTATTGGCCTTCTAACGTAAATGACAAGGCTCTTTCAGAACGAAAAGTACCTCGAGTCCGGAACAGGAGCTCGATCAAGCTTGAAGTACCCCGGCTGCAACTTCTGGAAGACCCCCGTGGGGTCATATTTCTTCGAGATGGTCTTCAGCCGAACTTTGTTCTCCTCGCCATAACTGCTGATAACGTCCTGGTACTGACTGGCGTAGTTCATGTACACAAACTCGTTGTACAGCCCTCGTTTCCTGGCTTCGTCGGAAGCCTGCTTGAGGAAGTCGGACACCCAACCGTAGACGGCTTCGCTGTCTTCCTCGTTGGACCACATGACGGAGATTTGTATGATGTAGAACGGCCCCTCCCCGGCATCTAGCCCCAGAGCGTTCCCGCCATTCTGTCGCATGTGCTTCAGCTGCGGGATGGTGATGCCCTGGTTCGTCAGGACAGGCACGATACCAGGAACGTCGGAAACCTCCGTGGCTTTTTCAAAGTAGAGATCCGTGACCCAGTTGTGGAAATCCGAGTCCGCCTTGCTGCTGATGGCATAGTACACCTCGTGCAACCCAGCCGGGGTGTCGTCCATTCCCTGCAAGGCGAAGTCAGCCAGGACCTTGTTTCCGGTCTTGTCCGCGACGGCGGGGATGGCGTTGTAGTCGTCAAAGATTGCGGCGTTGCCGGCGTCGGGCTCGCCGTAATACAGCATCGGCAGGCTGATTTTGGTGTTGTTGTAGTATATCCAGCTGTGCCACAGGCCCGCCTTGTCGTCGGTGGGGGAGTTGATGACGATGTTGTGGAAGGCCTCTCCCGCTTTTGCAAAATTCTCTTCCGTGTAGGTTCTTGAGCCTGCCCAAAACCTGCCTCCTGGGAGCGAGATGGTTCGGAGATTGAAGCTCACGACGAGGCCGAAGTTGTTGCCCCCGCCGCGCAAGGCCCAGTAGAGGTCTTGGTTCTGGGTCGACGAGGCTTGGATGATGACGCCGGCTGCGCTGACGAGCTGCGATGGTACGCTGTTAGAATCATGTTGCGGGAGGCGTTTGCTGGAGCACTTTACATCGTAGCTTTCGACGTTGTCACACGCCCAGCCGTACTGGTTGGAGAAGAACGAGATACCGCCTACAACCAAGTCAACACTGGATCAGGGGTTTAGCGTTCCTAGTTGCTCGCTTACCCCCAGTGGTCAGCCCCCCTACTCCGATGTTGTATAACCGTCCTCCGACGACGGTCACGTCGGACTTTGCCAGCTCCCTGTAGACATCTCCCCAGAGGTTTCCCGGTTGAATCGAAGCAACCTTGCGGTCATCAGACAATTTGATGCCCTTCATGTTCGTGAATGAAACGACAATGCCGTTTGGCGCACTGGAGGCACCGGCCATGGCAGCATGGCCGCCGCTCTTTGCAGCAAACGGACACTGCGTGAGGCGAGCCAGAAGAACCATGACCGAGATCTGCTCCGCATCGGATGGCTTGAAGACGCAACAAGGTCGGACGGCGACTTGGTTGGCTGACCAATACCCATCGACGAATTCGGTGTACGCCGTCTCATCTCTCGTCTCGACGGCTGCGTCCCCGTAAAGCCATTTAAGCGTTTCGCACTGAGTCCACAGGTCAGTCCAATTTCGTCGAGTCTGATTAGATG
Organism: Colletotrichum euphorbiae; assembly: GCA_037178605.1. NCBI lineage: Eukaryota > Fungi > Ascomycota > Sordariomycetes > Glomerellales > Glomerellaceae > Colletotrichum > Colletotrichum euphorbiae. The sequence goes on along the minus strand of JAXCEF010000068.1, from coordinate 15,280 downwards.
GGGCGCGCCGCTCACGCTGGGTAGACAATCGTTTTCAGAGGTATTCGCTGTTTTGGACTGCCCGAGCAGATCTGCCGCAGCGATTCCGTGCTTGAGCAGGGCGCTGGTAACGTCAAAGTCGTCAGGTTCTATTACCGCAGTGTTTTCGACCGCGGTCTGCGGGAATGCCGTGAAGGTGTTGATAGCAGCTGCCAAGGCTGCAGCCAGCAGTATTCTCAGAGCAGACATAACGGCGCTCGATCTCGCGGGCTTCCGAACGACTTGAGGTTGTCAAACGATTACGGTTCGTCGCATAACCCGAAGGGCAGCGCGGTCGCTCGGCCGAGTCTGGTCGGGACACGGTAGGCCGCGGAGGCCCGGACCGCCGGTGGCCACGTACCTTGGGCGTCACCACGGAATCAGAACGTAGTGGCTGGATGAGCGGCTCCACTGGATGAGCGGCTCCAGAGCAGCGAGCGTCTTCGCATGAGAATCTGAAGACACGCCGGCGTTGCTTTGGAGAATGAGGGGAAGTGATGACGACGTCGGGAAGCTTTTGTGAAGATCTGGTTTGGTCTGGAAGTACTGATCGGATGAAGAACCGAGCTCTGGAAACTTTTACACACTGAGATTCAGCGCCTGTTCTGCAAGTGATAAAAGTTGATGGGACCTGATGTTCTTTAAAAAGTTATAAAGGCGTTTTCCATTCCATCAGCTCCAAGGTCTGACATCGGTGATCGGTCTTCCGGAAATTGAATTCTGCTGGAAAACCGCAACGACCGAGTACGAGAGAAACCTTCTAGCCTGGTATGACGCTTTATGTATTCTATCGGTCAATTGAAATACAGCTTGTGGCCGCTGAGAACCGGTTTTGTATTCGAACACCACGATTCAAGTCCGGGACCGTCCGATTCTCTTGTCTCAAGGTAATGTGAGCGGCGGCCGAGGCCGGACGAGAACCTTATGACTCCCCTCATCCCTGCAGCCTGCCGAAGTTGCAACATTAGGGCAAGCTGACGCTTTTTCCCGATGAGCGCGGAGTCTAAGCTTAATTCCTCCCGTCCGGTAGTAGCAGAGCAAGGTCGATTTCGCCTCTTCTGTCGTTATGCTGGGAGCGAAGCGGGACGTCTGGTTCTAGTTACTTATGCTTGCCTCACTCTCAGGTGATCATGTAATGAGCACCAAGAATAGGCATACGCAGATGGTGCCTTCTCGGCCGCGACTATTTCAGCTTGATTGCTCAGGTTAAGATGGCGCGAATCCCGGCGTCACATCCCGTCCAACATGGCCGACCAATCGGGGACTAAGGCAATTTCAACGGCAAGCGCCGCTGTTGACCAAGATCTTCGAGGAACAGATAGCACTTGTAACGTAAGTTCCGAACCGGAGCACTTGGTTGCACAGCCGCATTTCCCAATGTTGCACTAATGTGTCGCTTACATCCTTACCTTCTTCTCATATGAACAAGCATGTGGCAAGACGAAATAAAGCTGACCATTGTATAACTGCAGAGTTGCATCTCGTGGTATTGGCCGAGCTATTGCTTTCGATTTTGCCTGGCGGGGGGCGTTCATTCTTGCCACCCGGTCCTCTCCGGGATCGATACACCAGGTTGATGCTCTGAACCAAGAGGTGAGAGATATCTGTTATCAGTAGCGACGGAACTCCGAGAGTCGTCAGTCTCGCCGCAAACATGCTCTCCCCCGACTTTCACGATCTCATTGCGGACAAAATCGGCGATGAGTTCGGTGGCAAGCTGCCCATTATTATACTGCGAGTCGACTTTCGTTCCATCGGCGATCTCGATGTCGACTGCGTCCGAAAGGTTCTTGTGGGCAATGTCCAGTGTCTCGTGATGCCGATGCACACGCTCTTCAAGAGAGGGTACATCCAACAGAATTCGAGAGTCATCAACGTCTCAAGCGACGAAACAAGGGCCCCGTTGCCCCCTTTTCGTAAGTTTTTATTTGGGGCTCTGGGTAGAGATCATTGCTGACCTGTGCCAGCGGCATCGCATTCTTTGCGTCTGCCAAGGCGGCTATGGACTGACTTCTCTGACGCAGTCTTGGGCAGATGTCTTCAGCCAAGACGACAGGACCCTCGGGACCACGGTTATCACCATACAAATGGTGCGCAGTTACTATTACGTACCGTAACGTATAGTTACTGCCACGTAGCATACTGCTACTATCACGTGGTATCTGCCATCTATAAATAAGACTAGTAGCATAGGACATAGTAATATAAGACTTTCACTCCTTTAATATTAAGACCTATCTTTTATTATTTTACTACATATTATTCCTATTTACTATTATTTATTAAATATCTTATTACCCCCTTAGTACTACTATAGGCATACTAAGAAGATACTAATATCTAGTAGTATAACTACTAGATTTTCTTTTTTTAGATCCTCAACCTCATTAAGTTCCTCCACCCCACGCTCGCTTTATGGCGGGAGCTTAAAAGAGGCGTATGAGATATCTGCGGTAGAATAAGGGCTTAGGTTCAGGCTTAAGCTCCGAGGACTCTATTATAATAGACTAGTAGAAGTCTGCCGCTAGGTTATCTTTCCCCTCGCCCCATTTTATAGAGGCGTAATAAAACGACGCCCGCCGCGTTATAGTTTTCGCGAATCGCTATAAATATAACCTAGTAGTTCGCAGCCTTAGCTAGGCTTTCCTATATAATATAGTAGTATTAGGTAGTCTTTATTAGAATATAAGCTAAACGCTTCACATCCTATAAGCTTCCCATAATACTAGCTAGCTTAATAAGCTACTTAATATTAATAGTTAGAATATTAATACCTACTTACTAAGGGAGACTATTAGTAGTATAATAAGGGTCCTTCTTCGCTATTATAAATCTAGTACCCTTTATAGCTCTTTTAGTAACCTTAGCCCCAAAGAGATCTAAGTTTATAATACCGGACAGCTTACCTTTATAGCTGCTCTGCCGCTAAGCACTCCCCCTCTACTAAAGCAGCCTCCCTAAGAACCTAGAGCGCTAATCAAGGTAGAGACTTAAGCACCTCTTAGGGTATTATTAAAACTACTAACTATAAGTTAAGTTACTACCTTATTAATATGTCCCGCTAGCTCCTTATATTCCCTACTAGATAGTACCTATACTAATCCTATTAGGAAAATTACTATTATACTAGCCCCTCTAGATATTACTTATATTAGTCCTACTAAGATAGTTACTATTATACTAGCTCCTCTAGATAATACTTATACTAGCCCCACTAGGAATACTATTATTCTAATAGTCCCCCTAAGCCTAGGAGCAATAAGATAAAGTACTACCCTACTGGGCTACCTGCAGTAGGGTCCCCCTAGCTATAGCTTGCTAGTACCTAGAGTTCCTTAGTAACTCCCCTATAGCTTATTACCTTGGTATACCTATAGAGGGAATAATACCTTCTAGAACCTATATAGTCTCTTCTTAGATATTCTTACTCTAGTAGTTATATGGGGTTTTGCTACCTAGGCGCAGCTAGCCCTAGCGCCCTTCCCGCCCTAGATATTATAGGACTATAGAGTATTCTAGCTTAATGCTCCTATCTTAAGGTATAGTAAGGAGCTAGTTTTCTATAACTATAGAGTTATATACTACTATAAAATAAATATCTAGCTCTCCTATCTCTTAGCTCTAGCTAAGTACCTCTACTACTATATAGCTATTACTACCTAATAGAAGACTCTCCTCTAAGGTTCTACCCTCTCCTAGTAGGTCTATATCCTTATAGATATAGAGCAGCAGTACTACTAGTTAAATAGGTTACTTACGTTATATAATACTATTTAATAGAAGTTTGCCTCTACTATAGCGGAGGCCTAAACTTAGCTCTAGGAGAATTAATTTACTCTCAACTAGATTAATAGCAAAAACGATATCCGCTAATATACATATAAAGTCTTTAAGTATATAAGGGCATAGGGATCTATTACCCCCTACTAGCTACTTATAGTCTTTTATTAATCCCTTAATCTAGAACTCTAATAACTTCTCTATAAGCCTAGGCTAATAAATATAATAGATATATACCTCTCGCTTATAAATAAGAAATACTATACTATCTAATATACTTATGCTCCTTTTTTATTTAGCCTAGGAGCTTACTACGCTCTTTACTTAGCTACACTAGATAACTCTACTTATTAGGGTTATTTATACTCCTATTGGGTTTCCCCGCAATAGGACTATTAGTATTACTAGTCTAGATATTACGGAGGATTCTAGCTAAACCGCTCTAATAATTAAAATACCCCACATTAGGCTAATAAGCTAGTAGGCAACTAAGCCCCCTAGGATAGCTACTATAACGCTTAAAGGCCTTAGGAATATCTTTAATAGTTTAACTACTTATAATAGATAGCTAAATACTATTATAGTAATTAAGCCTACTAGGTCTTTAAAGATACTAACCCTAAAACTATTATGAACTACCTTATTAATAATACATATAAGCTTATTAATATCTATAAATAACTTAACCTATCTAATTTATATTAGCTATAAGTAGGATAGATGGGTAATTATAGCTCTAACCTAGTAACGCTTCTCTCTCTAATAGAGGAGATTAACTACTAGCCTATATAGGATAATCTTATTTATAACTCTAGGAATGCGTTAGCTTTGGACGCTAAGCGCCCCCTTTTTATGGGCCTCGCTACTAACGCTCCTATACCTATTACTAACTATACTATTAATTTCACCTTAGAGGCTAGCTAAGTTATTAATGCCTCCCCTAAACTACAGAAGAGCACTTAGCTCTATAAGCGGACCTATCTCTACCTCTATATATCTACCTAGGTTAATAGGCCCATAGAGGAAGTTTATATTAATACTAGCGCTTCTATTGCCCTTATTAACTAATAGTAGATAGATCGCTTTATTAGTAAGGCCTACTTATATCTAGTGGACCCCCGCTATATAGTAGCTATAAACTTATTTTTTAAGGTTACTAAAGAAGCTACTTTTGATTTCTACCTCCTAGGCATACTTAGTAGCACGCTTATCTAGGCTTATATTATTATTACTATAGGAGTTCTTAACTCACTTAGCGCAAACCTGCTCTTAGGTACGCCCTTTTATAAAGACTATAGGTTGCTTATTAACTTTAATAAAGGGATTATAAAGTTCCGCTCTATATATAGTATAGCTACTAATATAACCTATAAGAGCGTCCTCCCTATTATCTAGATAATTAACCTCATATAAGCTACTATAATCCCTCCCCGTGATTCTATCTTTGCTGCAGTACGCTATGCTAACCTCCTAGCTTCTCTAATAGCTAGTAACTAAGACTAGCTGTGGCGTTTCTATTCCCAGATTCCTTCTATAGTTAATAGCGTTATTACCCTAGATACCCCAAAGCTAGTCCTTTTATAAAACCCTTTTAACTAAACTACTTAGTATCCCTAAAGAGATGAGAGTTAGCACTTTAAACTACTTAGATAGTACTAATACTACAAACCTCATTAACTAGGCTAATATTAATACTCTTTTCCTAAGATATTCTAACGCCCTATCTATTATAATAGAGGAAGCCTTCTATACTATAGTATCTAGTAATACCTCTACTATGAATCCTAGCCCTACAGAAGTCCCCTCCTATAGTATCTCTCAGCCTAATAGTATACTAATAATTAAGTTAGCTACTAGTATTGAGATCTATAATAGTAACCCTACTTTTATAGCCCGCCTAAAAGTAGTTTTTAAATACTATAATATCTTTTATAATTGCGGTATTATCTTAATACCTAATAAAGAAGGTATATATATTAACTTTATTAATAGTTAGCAAAGCTAGGTTAAGGCCTCCCGCTCCTTCCTCCTGGGAATAGAAGATACTAAGCTTGCCTATAGTAAGCTTAATAGCCTCTACTCTAAAAGTAAGATATCCTTTGCTATTAGATTAGTTCCTATTATATGCCTCTTATTTATTATATAGCGCGTGGTAAATAAAGTATAAAAAGGCCGCCTAGTAGTTAACTTTTGCCCGTTAAACAAGGTTGTACTTCTTAATATATACTCTCTCCCGGACTAGGATAATATCCTTAACTATCTATAAAGTAAGAGCTAGGTTATAGTACTTAATACTACTAGATTTTTTTACTAGCTTCTAGTATATTCTAAATACTATAACTAGATAGCTATAATTTCCCCACGTGGTATTAAGGTATCTAATATCGTTCTAATAGGGTTTAAGAACTCCCCGATATATACTTAACGCTTTATAAATAACTCATTCTATAATTACTACGATATTATCTAAGCCTATATTAATAATATTATAATTTTTAGTAATACTACTAAAGACGATCTCTAGTATATTGAGATTATGCTTAAGCTCCTCAAGGATAGCTACCTCTATATCTATATAGAGAAGTTATTTACTAGCTTTACTTCTATAAGGCTCCTTAGCTGTATAGTTAATACTACTGGAGTCTTATATATTAATAACTGTATTAAGGCTTTTTAGTAGCTTGTATTCCCTAATAACCTCTATAACCTCAAGAGATATCTCAGGATAGTAGGATAGCTACGCTATAATATACTATAGTTTAATATTATTATAGTACTCCTTACTTGCTGCAAAATAGTTCTTTTTTCTCTCCTCTATAGCGAGAATAAGCTACTATAAAAAGTAGCTAAATAGATATATACTTATTACCTCACTAAGGTTACCTTTAAACCTATAGAAGAGGAGATTAAGTTCTAAACCGCCCTATAAGAAAACCTCTATAGTTAAGTTGCTTAGTTTTACTATAATTCTACTAAGGAACTCTTTATTAAGCTAGATATATATAAAGGAGGATTTAGAGTTATAGTCTTTTAGTTAGAGAACAAACCCCCTAATACTAAGATTAACCTTATTACGCTTAAGACCTTTAATATTAGGCCTATCCTATTCCTCTCTAGAGTAACTATACCTACTAAATAGCAATTTTAGGCTATAGAAGCGAAGGTTAATAGTATAGTATAAGCTATTTAGAAGCTCTATAAGCTAGTTTAGTCTAACTACTAACCTATTCATATCCTTACTAACTATACTACTACCTATAGTATTCCTAACTATACCTCGCTATATATACTTAACCTTATGAAGGTAAATCTAAAGCTTACTAATATAGCTAATTACTTCTCGCAGTTCTAACTGTATATTACCTATATCTCAGGTAAACTTAATATAGTGCTAGAGGCTCTCTTCTAGCTCCTATTACTTTAATATTCTAGTTAAGCCTCACTGTTCCCGAAGGCTAATAAACTTGCTAATATTAATAATAGTATTGCTAAAAAGGTAACTAACTGTAGTCCCTCTAACTTTGTTAGGCTTGCTGAGGCCTCTATACTAGGAGCTGCTACTAAGACTATTATCTACCTTAATGTGGAGTTCTCTGCTTGAATTATAAAGGCCTATGCTAATAACTGAAAATATAGCGCTATTCTGCGCGGTATTGCTAATAATAACGCTAAGTAATAGCATACTATTACACCTTATAATACCCTTAAGGAAGAGCGCTGCGCTGTAGCTAATAGTTATTACCTCAAACGTTTCTAGGTTTAGCTATAGATATAGCGTGATAGCCTCCTTTTTCACGTCGACGCTAATAATATAGAGAGGCTCTATATTCCCCAAGCTATTGTTCCTAACGTCCTTTAGTTAGTATATAATAATAAGTACTACTTTAGTATTAATTATATAATTTATAAGTTAGCTAGGACTTAGTTTTATAATAAGGTAAAAGCCTGCTGCTTATATATCCGCTATTACCTAGGATATTAGGAGAACAGCATTAATTATAGCCTACCTCTAGGCACCTTTTAATTTATCCCCATAGTGCTCTGCTCCTACCACACTATAATAATTAACTTTATTATAGACTTGCCTCCTATCCCTTCTGTAGGTATGTTTTAGGCCTTGCTAGGCTATAATACGCTTAACTGCCTCTTGATATAGATATGTAAGTTCTCTAAGAAAGGGCTTTTAATCCCTAGTAATAAGTAATATACTACTTAGGATTAGGGACTTATATTTATCCAGTTTTAGCTAGTATGTGACTAGGGCATCCTAGTGCGTATTATTAGTAACTGAGACCCTAAATTTATCTTAAAGATTTAGAAGGCCATCTTTTCCGCACTAAGAATTAAGCTCTTCCTCTCTACTATATATTATCCTCAGACTAATAGCTAGAGCGAGTAGACTAACTAGACTATTAAGATTGCCCTATAATATTATATATAGATAGACCTAGATACCCCCTAGGTGTATATTCTTCCCGCCCTTTAGTATAACCTCAATAACGCGTTGTTAACTACTATTAGCTGGTCTCTAAATGAGGTTATACTAGGCTTCCGCCCCCAGGCTATCCTTAATACTATTACTAATAAATCTGCGCTAATAGAGGCTATTAAAGTCCTCTAGCGCACCTACTAGGAGGAAGCCGCTAGCCTCAATAATATAGCTAATAAAATCCGCTAGTAGCACTATGACCGTTATTAAATAGATATTAAATTCAATATTAGCAACTAGGTTTAAGTTCGCTTTAGTAAGGGTTACTCTCTGCCTAGCTGCCTAAAGCGCAAATAGTTAGTAACCTAAGCTAGCCTATTTTAAATTACTACTAAAATTAACTCTATAGCTTACTAGCTTAACCTCCTAGCTGCTTAGAAGATCTATCTAGTCCTTAATATTACTTAACTCTACTAACTAGCTAAGGGATTAGACCTATTCTATTAGATACTAGCCCTATTATAATTGATTATTATAGTTAGTTATAATAAGTATGAGGTAGAGCGCCTTATTAAGTAATGGATTAATTAGTGAGGGTGTAATCCTACTATCTAGTATCTTATTAAGTAGAAGGGCTACTCTACAGCTAAAATTATATAGGAGCTACTGTTGGTTTCACACGGGTAGGTGACAGTACGCGCGCGTAGCCCTAATACGTATTGTTCGTATTGAAGCTATTCTGTATTGCGAGTGTGTGTGTAAGATATAAATGGCTATGTGGGCAGTGGTGTTATGCTATATTGGGCCTGCAAATATGGTCACGTGACGTACGCACGTATGTATGATATCGTATCTCGCAGAGTGCCCATCCTGCTACTATATAAGTTATAGGGTTATTGCGACACTAGCAGTCTTTTCTTTTAAGGCCAGGCGCGCCATAACCTATATAAAATAATATAGACAAAGTTATTCGCAGATCCCAAAACGATATAAATCAAATCCTTTATAATACCTTCCTCTATGCCTTTATCGCTATCCTTAATAGCCCTCATAAGCCTCTATCTATACCTCCATCGCCACCTTTGATGGCGTGGCCATTATCTTTTGTAGTGGGAGGGATATTATTGCTCTTGTGGCCCTTCTCTTGTCTTATTACCTATCCCTCTATTTGAATTATTGCCATATTATTATTGATAAATCGCTTGAGAGATAGATTTGGGCTTCCTTTAGTGAAAGTATCAGCTAGGTTATTATCTCTATTGATCTACCTTACCTCATATATCTCTTATCGCTCGAATAACTAATAAAGTGCTATTATATTAATTATAAGGCGCTTCTACTTTATAGTGCTGAGCCTCATAAGGCACTCATATAGCGAATACAAGTTAGTATAAACAATAGTAGGGATAGTAGGCTTCTTTAGGTATATAGTGATCTTTTGCAGCGTGGTGGCAATAGCGTAGGCTATATCTGCGCTAGCTACTATACTATAGACCTCAGAGGCTAGAATACTTTATATACCCTTTTGCACTTTATTAAACTAAAGTAGATGATATTGCTAGTTACTGCAAAGATATTATTATTATTAGCTATAGCCTCATTAGTAATAACTATAATAGATCCAATCTACAAAAATAGGTTAGTATTATTAGCAAAAGACCTATCTATAAATACGAAGAGTTTTACTATAGCTAGGTTAATGGGTATAAAGGTCAGGCCTCAATTAAGATTCTCCTTCTACTAATTGAGGCGATAATTAAGGGCTTTTTCGTCCTCTACAGTGGGATCTTAATGCTAGGCTACAGCAGATAGGTTAAAACAGGCCTCAGGTTAGCAGATAGAGGCGATATACGCTCCTCTTGCCCTTTGCTAAATATATTATTATTTTTATTTATTTAGGGATACCTTTAGGTTAATTAGCTTGATTTTGAATCCTTACCCCTTTTAGGAAAGGGTAAGACTACTATCTTTGCCTAAAGTAACGATGCTACTATTAAATATTAGTGGGGACTTATAGTTAATTTGCTGCTTTATTTTAGTAGTGAAGTTAGCCTTTTTAAGCTCTATATCTTCTTATTAAGAGAACTTTAGTATAGATAATCTAATAGTATTATTAGTTTATATACTAATGATACTAAAATAGCTATTTTTAGCTATTAAAGAGATTAATAGGCATAGGTTAAAAGGTGATTAGTTTATCTCGAGATTTCTTTTGTGGTGATTGCTATATATAGCCCACTAATGGGTACCTACCTCTACAATACTATATAACGGTTTAATAATCCTTATGATATATTTTTTGGGGTATTTATCACAAATCTCCTTCAGTAGGTCTACAAAAATCAACCTATTAAGCTCTATTTGTGATTAGATATATGCTTATGTGATATTACAGAGCTATAGTATATAGCTCTCTTTTATAAGCGATGGGGTAATAGCAAGAAGGAGTTACTAGCTAGCCTGCTATATTATGAGTAACTAGGTAAGTATAGAGGCTTTTTTGTTATTATTATAGCCCTAAATAACGAGCCTCAACTTCTTATAGGGCTAATTAGTGCCCTTGCCCTTTACCTCGTGGACTATATATAATTTAAAGATATAATATTAGCTATAAGTTGTGGCGTTATATGGGATAATTTTAAACACACCACGCTTTTAAAGCGCAGTTATCTCTATAGTTGATGAGGCTGAAAAAGGGTCCCCAGGTATTTAGATAACTCCGCTTTTACGTAGTTATATAGTAAGGTCGTAATCTATTCGCTCCTTTGCTATTAAAAACGTTATAGTATTACTAATTTTATTAATACGTACTTAGGCGGTAGTAGCTATAAAAGCATTGATTAGATATATTTAACTTAATTCTTTATTAGCTACTTATATACTTCTATATATTAGGCCTACTAGTAATATTTCTTGGACTTATTCTTCCTTATGGGGGCAGCCTTGGCGGCGCGGGATTGGGTCTGCGAATCTCTCTGGCGATAGCGTATTGGGACCTCTATTGTTATCTGGCCCCATTATCTATTCAGTATTCAGCCCCGGGTAAGGCAGCATAGCCTCATCAGCCTAATGCTACGGGCAGACAGCTATCAATTAGAACGTCTAGGGCCCGCAGGGTAGGTTAAGAGTATAAGTCTTGCTATTAATAGCGAGAAGTTAGTATAGCCCTTACTAGCCCTTCTTTTCATAATAGACCCAGACGAGGGATAGTAGTAGTAGCTGAAGTATTAGCGCTATATCTAGGCTATTATAGGTAGCGAGGGCAGCTATAACTTAGCGGGAAGCCCAGTGCTTCCAGAGGTCCTCTATTGCCCTCTATATAGCGGCAGCCTATTACTAGAGGTCTAGAGATAGAGGCGAATTATTATTAATTTGGGGGTAGGCGCTAAAAACGAGCAGTATAGGCACTAGGCTATTAAGCCCTATAGTATTATTAATAGCTTTAATAGCTATTTAAAGAATAATCTCATAGTCTGCATTAGGTAGGTCTTCATAAATAATTATATATACCCTCTATAATATTATATAATATTACTTAACCTTACTAATAGAGTTATAGGCCTCAACTAGCACTTTAATAGCAGTTATTAAAAGCGCCTAAAGGGCACTTTACTACTCTAATAACGCGAAATACTAGCATTAGCAATAGCGATATCTAGTAGCCTGAGGTAGATATAGATCTAGTATTATTTAAAGGCATTAAGTATAATAGTTATAAATAAATCCTTTAGGAATTTAGCTATATTAAATACAGTTATAGCATTAATAATATAGAGTACTAGGCATCCTTTAAGGTAGATAATACTAATAACTATAGCATAATTAAAGTTATAGTTATCTCTAATTATAAATTTAAATTAATTTAGTACCCTATATTAAGTTAGCAGCATTTACAAAACTTCATAAGATATTTAAGTAGGCGTAACTTAACTTAGTAGCCAGCTTACTAGAGCACTTTATGAAGTTAGTAGACTAATAGATAGCCAAAACGTCAATAAAGTCTTCATAATTCAGCCTCTATAAGGTTATTATAGGCTAAAATCTTCTCCATCTCTAATAATAGCTATAAGTAGCCCTATTTACATATAATAAGCATAATGAGGTTACTCTATTATAAGCAGTTTTAAAGGTTATTAAAACATATACTTAACCTATTTATATCTGCTAGATAGAGCAAGAAGGGGGTATTTGCAGATACTATATAGAAGATGATATCCCCAAATAGCATAGAGATAGTTATCATCCCCATTAAGCTAATAGCCCCTCCTAGCCCAAACCTTATGCTTGCCCCTTTTGCTATTATAGGGTCAATCGTGATATTAAGCATAACTCTCTTAAGTGCTTTAAATTAGCCCTTGCTAGCTATTAAAAATCCTACTGCTCCCATATTAGGGATAATGCCTTAGAAGGTCTCTAAAGAGTATCTTCCTTCAAGCATAAATAATTTAATAAGTATAGGCCTAGCTAATTCTTTAAGTAGATCTAAGTACGTAATAGCGTAGTAGGATACTTAATTAAGCAATATCCTCAAGACGGTCTTTTCATCTACAGTAGGGACCAAATTAGTGCCCTAGCTACTATTTAGGTTTGCAAATTAAGTGAAGAACGTGTTATGCTACTCCTCTTTAGAGTCGCTATTATTATAATAGTCCCTACCCCCACTAAGCAATTAGAAATACATTTCAATCTCCTTATCCTCATTATTATTTACTACTAAATCATTAGTTATTCCTTCTATAGCCCCCTCATAGTAGGTTAAGAACTACTAGTAGGCTGCCTTTGATTTATTAAGAGCTTATAGGTTATTTCACTATTATAAATATACCTCCTCCTTCTCCTTTTGCATATAGTTAGTTAAATAGCATCTAGGTTCTTTACAAATATAGTATTTCATATCTAATCGCCATCGTTTTTAGCTATTTTTATTATCTCTCTATAGCTTAGGCCTTCTAAATCTACTATTTCAACCCTTACTATTATATTTACAGTCTATGTAATATTATTTAGCGTAATATTAGCCTTATAATAGTTAACTATTTATAAATATTATTATATTACTAATGGCAATCTTAAGTTACTTATAGAGGCCTTTAAAGGTTCTTAATAGGTTTATAGTAGCCTATTCACACTCCTTAATCCCTTAGCAGCCTTAAAGAAGTTATTTGCGTAGTATTTCATCGCTTTAGTAGGCTTTAATAAGCGCTAGCTAAGTTAATATGAGGGTATTAATTAGGGTATCTAAGGCCTCTAATTTGGACTTTAAGGGATAGTCTTTTATAATTGAGATAAGGGTAGTATTATTCTATATTATAAAATAGGCTTAGATAGACTCTTTAGTCTCAAAGCATCCCTTAAGCCTATCAACAATTTAGGTACTATTCAGATAAAGCTATAAGTAGCAAAAGCTCTCATAATAGTATTTCAGCGCCCTTCCCTTAAGTATTATTAGAAAGGCTGCTAGGGTTTAGTCCTTTATAACAATTATCCTTTCGTAAGTATCTTAAAAAATCCGTAGTTTTAGCTTAGGAATATCTATACCTTCGCTACTATACATCATCTCATCAGTATATATCTTAGCTAGGTCTGCGATTTAGTATATCAATAGGCGGGTGCTATTATCTTTTGCCTCTTAGCGATTCTCTTACGGTCTATCTATAACCTCTCGCGGTCCTTCCACAATAAGCTAACTTATTATTAGGGCTAGGCTAGTAGCTATAACTAATGCTCTTATTAGTATTATAATATCGTTATTCTAGAAGTTAGTGATATCCCTGTTGAACTCTTCCCTATCCCAGTTTTTCGCAAACGTAGTACTTCTCTTAATCTGCTTATTTACTTTCCTAGTAGTCTAGAAGTAGAAGTTATCTATAGTCGTAATATTATATATACAGCTTATAATACTTAATCTATCCTAAATAATATAAATACTATTATCTATTAGATACTAGCAAATCTTCCTTATAGTTATTAGGCTTGCTTTCTAGAAAACCTCAATAAATAGGCCTATAAAGTTCACTATAAACTCTATCTATAGGTCCTTACTAAAGAGTTTATTATATTTATAGGTTTCAATATAGTATAGGATCTTAGTAGTTACTTACTTTATTATAGTATTTTTATTAAATCCAGTATCTTAGCCCCAATCCTCCTTATCTACTAAGGCCTTATTCTTAATTAGTATTAGTAGTTCTATAATAAACTTAATTAGCTATTAGCTTAGTAGTGGGAAGAGCAGGAGCCCGGTGGGGACTACAAAGATAGCAAACAACATAATACTACCTACAAATGGATAGGAATAATAAAAGTAGGCTTAAAAGATGCGCGTAGCGATTTGTAGATCTAATTAGAAAGAATGGGAAGAATTGGGCTTGAAATGGAAGAGATATCGTGGAAATCATATGTCGGATTATTAAGGTATGAGCCCCCTTGAGGCTAAAAAGGCTATAGATAATAATGATAATGATGATTATTGATGATAATGAATGTTAATGTGCCCCCTCTCGCCTCACAGTCTTCTATTTTAGACCCTATTTTGATAGCGGGCCTGCTGACTGAACAGCCAAGCTATCTTGTTCTATCCTAATTGTCCCCTTGAGACTCGCTAAAGGACCCCTATAGAGAGTCTCAATAACTAATTAAAAATAAAAGAAATAAAAGAAATACTACTATATAGAGCCCTATTAGTAGACTTGTTTTATCGTCTCCTTTGTGGTGGGCGATCTTGCTGCAAAACGGGGCTATTATAGGCTTTTGCCTTCTGCCTCAGTTTATACCTCAACGACTGCCTCTCCTTCTCTGGCTTCTCCTTGTGTGCTTTGTCCAATTCTAACCCCTAATATAACTGAAACTATCCTCCCTATTGAGGCGGGTGTGAGAAGTTATAGTGATATGCCCCCTTAGGCGTGTTCTATTTAATCTAATCCTACTGATCTACCCGTTATCATATATAGTCCTCACGATTGTAATTATACTTATCTAAGGCTTTAGGTTAATTAGGATAACTTAGTAGGTCTGCTAATGAGGTCCTGGAAGGCCTTATAGGTCTTGGGATGG